>PVJC01003965.1:0-47704 GCA_004026665.1 Murina feae | reverse complement strand
AATAAGAATTCTTTTATATTTACCCATGTAGTTATTTCTAGTGTTCTTCATTCCCTTGTGTAGATCCAAATTTCCATCTGGTATCGTTTTCCTTCTGCCTGAAGGTCTTTAACACTTTTTTTAGTATAGGTTTGCAGGTGATGAATTCTTTCAGCTTTTATATGTGTGAAACATTTTTGTTTCACCTTCATCTTTGATAATTCTTTTCCCTGAGTTCTGGGTTGGCAGTTTTAGCTTTTAGTACTTTAAAGATGTTGTTCAGTATTTCTGATAAGATATCCACAGTCATTTAGTCTTTGTTCTTCTGAACATGTTGATTTTTCCCCCTTAAGGCTGCTTTTAAGATTATTCATTCACTTTATTCCTGGTTTTAAGCAATTTGATCATAATATTCTTTAACGTGATTTTATTCATGGTTCTTGTGCCTGGTTAGGCTTCAGTGAGTTTCTTGATTTATGAATGTGTAGTTTTCATAAAATTTAGAAAAATGTTGGCCATTATTTCTTCCAATATTTTATCTGCCTACCAGCCCCCCACCCCGCCTTCAGAGACTCCAGTTACACATGTAGTAGGCCACTGGGAGTTATCCCACAACTCACTGATTCTCTGGGTCTGTGGGATTGGAGGTTGGGGAGTGGTGTGAGGTCAGCCATTTTTTTCTCTATGTGTTTCACTTTGGATCGTTTCTGTTGTTACAGCTTCAGGTTCACTGATCTTTCCTTTTACAGTGTCTGACCTGTTCATTTTTTCCAATGTGTTTTTCATCTCAGACATTGCTCTTCATCTCTAGAAGTTCAGTGTGGGCCTATTTTGTATCTTCTATATCTCTAACATGTTCAGTCTTCTCTCTCTCTTCTTGAACATAGGGAATCTGATTATTATAATAACTGTCTTAATATTCTCTATCAGTTCTATCATATACATCATTTTGGGGTTGGTTTCAATTGATTAACTTTATTTTTCATTATGGATCATATTATTCTGCTACTTTGCATGCCTGGTCATTTTTTATTGGATGCTAGACATGAATTGTACCTTGTTAATATTCCTATAAATATTCTTGAGCTTTTTTTGGGGGGGGGGGGTAGTGGTTACGTTACTTGAAAACAGTTTGATCATTTTCAGGTCTTGCTTTTTTCTTTGGTGACCACAGCTATGTGTATTATAGGGCTAATTTTACCCTAGTATTGAGGCAAATCCTACTTGATAATACATGAATTATGTTTTCCACTCTGGCAAGTGGGTTCAAGACATATTCTCATATCTTTGTGATCTTTGGGAACTATTCCATGTAAATTTTTTCAGATGAATCTTTTCTCTTCTTTGGGTAGTTCCCTGACACCTAATAGCTGATCAGTACTAAGCTGTAGACTCGAGGGGATCTGTAGATCTTCAGAACTTTCTCTCTGTGTAGCTCTCTCATCAGATATTCTGCCTTGTGAATTCCAGCTGCCTTGGCCATCTCAGACTTCCAGCTGCATCTTCTCAATTCAAGAAGTCTGCCAGGCTCTGCCTGGGTTCCCTGTCCCTACGCTAAGCCTGGAACTTCGGTCTAGGCAGTAGGTTGGGGTGATCATAGGACTCACCTCAATTGTTTCCCAACTCTTAGGAGTAACTTTCTTTTATTGCCTTTGTCCACTGTCTTGAGTGTCTTCATTTTATATATGTTGTCCAATTTTTTTATTGATTAAGGCAGAGGATAAATCTGATCCCTGTTACTGAATCTTGACTGGAAGTGGAAGGCTTTTGCGACTAACTTTTAATTGAAGTGTCATATATAAGAATATACAAAAAGTATACAACTAGATAAATTGTCACACCTGAGCACACAGTTATAGCTGCCAGCCTGGTCACCGTTGCCAGCGGTTCTCCTCCTCTCCTTTCCACATCACTCTCCACCCT
Organism: Murina feae; assembly: GCA_004026665.1. Classification (NCBI taxonomy): domain Eukaryota; kingdom Metazoa; phylum Chordata; class Mammalia; order Chiroptera; family Vespertilionidae; genus Murina; species Murina feae. Next base: position 45,802 of record PVJC01003965.1, on the reverse strand, counting down.
ACAAAGAGGACTCTGTCCTAACTCCTAACATAGACATTTGCTAAGCTCTGTATTTCTTCTGTTTCTTTTCTGTCAGTGAGATTGTTTTTCATTGAAGAACTTGAGTTTCAACTTAAACAACTGTCTTGTAATTTGGTCTTGTACTTATCTCTCATAGATCAGTGATTCGGCACTGAGACACACAGGCCTCTACTGCAACCAGCTTTCATCAACTGACCTTCTCAAAACAGAAGCAGATGGAACCCAGGTCAGTAAGAAAATTCTGAGCCCTAAGCTACCAGCGGCACTCTAGAGACGCACAGAACTTTGTGCAGCATTGTGGTTAAGAGGATGACCTTGGGAGTCAGACCTGGGTCTGAGTCCTGGCCCTGTTCTTCTTAGCTGTGTCGTCTTGGGCATGTCAGGGAACTTCCTGAGCTGCTGGGTAACCAATAGAACTAACAAGGTACCTGCTTATAGGACTGTTGAGAGGGTTAAATTGTTGAGATAAACTTTCATAAGGTTTAATTTAATGTGGCTACTAATTACTATTTTGTAAATAAACACAGTGCTCAAATTCATATGTAGTCAAAATACCTCAGAAGATCTCAGTTAAATTCGAGTAAAACAAAATGTTGGCTGTGTACTCTGCCTCCTTATTAGAAGTTTGTTTTAAAACAGTATATAAAAAGCATGGATGGCCACTTTTTTATATTGACCTACATTTAGAAATGTTGGAGGTTTTAATTCGCTAGGTAACTTTGGTTTAGTATTTAGTCTCTTAAGTAGTTTAAAAAATTTTTTTAAGTATCAGCATTATGCTTAATGTGGCGATACAAAGAAACATGAGACATGTTTGCCCTTTTGGTGAACTATGAAGAAGGGAGGAAGATCTATGAAATAAATGCTTATGGTTTGCCAGGCACCGTGCCGGGCATTGTGCTTTGCCTCATGTAAGCTTCACTTTACCCCCAGGAAGGAGTAGTATTCCCTTTTTCCCCACAGATGAAGAAACAGCCTGAGGAGATCTGATTATGTGCACAGTTCACAAAGCTAGAGAGTGGCAGAGCTGTGGTTCAAACCCAGGTCTTTCTAACACTAAAGTTGATGCTCTTTCTGCTACACCAGTGAGGGCCTGCTGACAGATAAAACGCATAGACGGTACACATAAATTATCGCTCAGATTTTCGTTACAAGTAACAAGAGACGTGTTTTTTAAAAAATAGTAAAAACTGCTGGATGGTTAGATGAGCATTTCCATAGGAGAGATGGTTAGATGAGCATTTCCATAGGAGATGGGACTGGACTGGGCCTTGAGGGATAGTTTGCAAGGCCAACTGAAGGAGAAAGGGCTTCTGGCAGGTTGTTGGAAGCTGGGGTGGGGTAAACTTGGAAGTCTAGGGGATTGGAAGTGGAGGGTCCAGAGACAGGGAGACAGTAGTATATCTTAGCATAGTGCTAGGAAACCAAATTCACAAAAGGAAGGCAGAGGGTTTGCAGTAAGAATTCATAGGCATCAAAATTGGTAGAGTATAGTGGGGCAAACTTCCAGGGGCTATGAATGCTAAACTTGGGGATATGGATGCAGTCCTGCAGAAGTGATCCTCAGAGGAAGCAGTGACCCAAGCGCCAGTCTAGGCGTCACATGGAAGCGGGGAGGGGAGAGAAGGAGCCTGGGCAGCAGCTCTGGAGGAGCAAGATCAGTTAGGAGGCTGTGTCCGTTAGGAAAAAGGATCTGAGCCCTGTGGGGCTGAAGAGGGGATTCTGTGATGGGGAAGATGAAGTCTTCATTCACTAGAAGATTTTTAAAGTCTCACACCTACGGAGACTTACACTGGGCAGCTCAACAAAATAGGTCAAACAAAACAATACTTGAAGTAAAAATGATTCTGGGAAATCTTCAGCGGTTGGGACTCGGTTCCCAAGCACACTTTGGCCTGGTGAACGGGAAGCTTTTTGCGCCTGGCCTCACTTGTCTGTGAAGGTGTGGCAGTACTGGAAGTCCTTGGAGGTCTGGTCTAAGGGACCTCTTTTTTCGAGTTCAAAATGGCTGCAATGTGTACTTTTTTAGAGTTTGGCTTAATATTTTCAATTTTTAAAAAATTTCAACATAGACTATCTTTTTGAAAAGCATTCTTTTTTAAAGAAGCAGAATTTTCTTTGTAGTTTGTTTTTTCATGCCTCTATAATAATGTTTTCAAGTGTTTGGGGACAAAAACATCTTATGCTCTCCCCCGGTATTTCATAAATTGAAACATATAAACATGAAAGTTTATGTTATTTGTTTAAAAAAATCAGCACCTAAAAGCACTATAGTTCGTGCTCCTTTTCAGTTTCAGTGGCAGAATCCTTTTTCTGTGGTAGCCCATCATAAAATCTCTCTTTGCTCCAATGTTTTTGTTTTTGCCAGACAGAAATTGTAGAGTGAGTTAGACAGAAATATAGAGATAGATGCGCAGAAAAGGAGAAGGAAACGAATGAGGAAAGGGGGACTAGGGTGGGGTTGGGGGCGGGAGTCCCAGCATTTAGAGTGCCGGGATGAGGAGGAGGCAAGACAGGAGAGAACAGGAAAGGAACACGGAAAAGAGGGCTGTAGGGAGATTGCTGGCATGGAAAGAGAGCAAGGCCCCGAGGGAAAGGCAGAGGGGAGGAGTTAGAACGAAGGTGAGGGCGGACTCAGGGGCAGCTAGAGAACAGGCTCAGAGAGTTGGTATATTTTAGAAACACAAGGCAGAGCCCTAAAGAAAATAACAAATGGAAGCATGTGGAGGCAAGAAGCAAAATTTGGGAAAGTGGGGAAAGAGGAGGATGAGAGAGAGGCCAAGGAGAGAACCGAGGCCAGTCTGAGTAGAGTTCATGCATCAGGCACCGGAAAAACTCAGGACTGCTTACTGTAGCTGAAGGAGAGTAGACTGGAGGTGTCACTGGATGGAGAGGACCAGAGGCTAGACTGATATGGCAACTGGATCATTGGGACATTTGACATGTGGCCAGTGAAGATTGATGGAAAACAACTTTTGTTCAGTTAGGATAAATTTTTTTCAAAAAGCTGAATGTAATTGGGATGAATTAGGGCCAAGTGGCCAAGTAATGCACCATTAATCTAAAATACTTCAGGAACCTATTAAACCTATTAAGGCTCAAGTTGGCCAAAAGCTTGAGACGCTTAGTTAGATGCACGTAGATGACTGAGAAGGCCTTTCCGTTCTTGGTCTGGAACATTTACAGTGTGATATTGGCCTTTATCAGTTCTACAAATGACTTTTTAATAAGACTGATTGTAAAGACTAACTTCTGGTTTTGTTTTCCCAATAGAAAAGCTATAATTATGCAACTGTAGTCATTTTAAAGGAATAGTTCTATTATTACTGAAAGTAGTTACAGGGAAAATTCACACTGTTCTCATCTCTTAATTTACCGTTATTTTTAGTTCATGTGTTTAAATGGATTATCAGGAAAAAAGTTAAATATAAAATTGTTCTGCTAATATTTTGCTGTAATTCTAAAGGCAATAAATAAGTATGTAGTACATTTAGGTACTTTGGGACATTAACTTTAGTAATGCTGGTGTCCTGTTACTGAGTTGTGGTGGTTGTATTTTGCTAATACTGGGTTAAAGTCCTTAATTTTCTAACATCATAAAGATTTTTTTATCCTACTAAAGTTACCTGTAGAATGCTTTTGAACCAGTTTTCCAAATAACATGTTGTTTTTTTTTTAACCCACCACTGGATACCCAGTCTCTGAAACTGGGCCTTCCCCAATCTTGGCAATATTAGCAACAATGCTCACTTTCAGTATTGATGGCAACCCTATAGGAGGCTTGACCATTCCGATTTTTATTTTATTTTTAAAGTGTGAACTTTCCAGAACCCTGAGCAAAATGAGTGCAGCGATTTTCTTTTTGTAGGACAAGAAGACAGAAGAGTTCTTCTCTGTGGTGACTACAGACTAGAGGAATGCTCTAGTGAGTTTCCACTTCAAGTAGTACCCACTCATAAGCCGGGGGGGCAGACCTTTCTGTCTAAACACATCTTTTATTTGTGTTCCAGCAGGTGCAACAGGTTCAGGTGTTTGCTGACGTCCAGTGTACAGTGAATCTGGTAGGCGGGGACCCTTACCTGAACCAGCCTGGTCCACTGGGAACTCAAAAACCCACGGCAGGACCACAGACCCCCCAGGCCCAGCAGAAGAGCCTCCTTCAGCAGCTACTGACTGAATAACCACTTTTAAAGGAATGTGAAATTTAAATAATAGACATACAGAGATATACAAATATATTATATATTTTTCTGAGATTTTTGATATCTCAATCTTCAGCCATTCTTCAGGTCGTAGCATTTGGAGCAAAAAAAAAAAGGAGTTCACTCTTGTTGGGAGATTGAGAGATGTTTTTGTTTCTTTGTAAAGGCCTTGGATATTGAGAAATAACAAGGCAGAACAGTTGGACAATCTATTTCTTGAGCCAAATTTAATTATTCTTATTTTTGTAATCAGTCATTGGCTTCTTATTTGGATGAAGGCCTTTGGAGGAGAACCAAAAGGACAAGTTCCGCAGGGAAGACAGAGCCCCGCCTCCGCAGGCTCAGTTCCGACTCTGCCCAGGAAGAAGGGCCTGTGCCCTCACCAAAGGCTGTCACGTGTCTCTAACCAACAGCCCTTCCCGACCCCAGGCAGCTTGTGTGTACAATCAGCTTCTTCTAGCAACTCTGCATCTGTTGGCTTCAAGAGAATATTTTGCCTCCACATATGCACCCCTTTTTTAAAGATGGATTTAAACCAAGATGCCTCCAGGAACGAGGATGAAATGAGTGTATTCAGAGGAATCCAAAAAATACAGTTTGGGGAAAATGCAATAATTTTTGATGAGATGGGTGAAGGACAAGAAGCAAGTTCTGTCAATTATTGTAGATACAATTTTCTGACTAAATCTGGGAAAAGGCAGCCTGTTCTTTCTGCTTTTATTGTATTAACAGCTGAAGTAGCTAAAGTTATTTAAAATAAAATTAAGTTTATGATCCAAGTAGCTTATTTTTCCCTTTAAATCTCACTGTAAATATATTTGATTTCTTGTAGAAGTTTATTTCCTTCTGTTTAATTTTATGGCTTTATTATCATACTCTTGATTTTTCTATATTTGTGTGTGAAATATAACATTGATTGAATTGCAGTTACATCTGGCTAGTAATATTTCATTATTTTAATAACTGTGATGCCATGTATGGATATTCTTTGGGGTTCAAATCAAAATGCCAACTGCCAGAAAGAGCCGTTCCAGATGAGCTAGAGCCCGCACTGCCCTAGTGTCTCGCTGGGATCATCTGCCTTGAGAGCAGTGTCAGGAATTGTCACCAAAAGTGCACAGGCACTTGTACAGAGAAAAATTAGTACTCAAAGAAAATCTTACTCCTTTTAGATTGACTTTGGGAATTTTAATTTTCATCAGTGGAAATAGGAATTTATTCTGCTCTGAGGCTAACTAGTACCATGTTTTCCCTTTGTGTCTTGTCACTCTGCCACATCTTGTCTCATCCTGGCCTCTGAGTCAAGGACCCAGTGAACTGACTTTCTAGTTCTATAAGTTCTGCTGCAAGGCCAGGAAAGCTTGAGAAAGGTATTGTGGAAGAAGCAAAGGTAGACCCCCATCACTTGCCTTTACCTGCACTCCTGGGCCTGTGAATGATGACAGCACCTGACACTGCGCACCAGCTACCTCTGCTTCCATGGCAGAGAAAAGGCCATAAGAACTCACAGTGGAAGAGGAGCTTGGACTCAGACATCAAGGAAGAAGCCATTTCCCAGGTCCTTCTCTCTGCATCTCACCACCCCTAGTTACAGATAACTCCATTGGACAGCATCTAATTCAAAAAGTATAATACCGAATCAAAAGATTGGCGGAAGGGCTCACATGGGTAGCAACTATGAAAGAGAAATAGGACATTCAGTTACAAACATTATCTCTTTTCCTTTTTCAGAAAAATGCATCCCCGATGTCATTCATTCCCAGCTTGAAAGCCCAGCCATATTACTCTAATCCCTACCATACTGCTCTAGGATATCATCTCTGTTCTGTTTGTGATATTTAGACTTGCAGACTTCAGGAAGTTCACCTTTAACTTGAGCATTCCAGATGAAGTTTCCTGACTCCGTAATTTCGCATAAGGACTAGAAAAAAAGTGGTAAGGAAAATTGGAGATGCTAACATCCTCCTCCATCCCAACTGCACCTTAATGTATGCATGTCACCTTCAAGGTTTTATAATTGCACTGTTTGTTTTATGTATGTACAGGTTGAAATTACTGCTACATTTGAGGAAAATAAAATTGCTTGCTTCTATGTAATTCCTGTCATTCCACAGGAAATGCACTTTTCCAGCTGCTGAATAGAATTTGTTTAACAACCTCACGGGTTGCCTCTTCATTTACAGGGAAGAAGTGAAACCTACATCCTGCAGGAATTGCCAAAGCCCAAAATGACTAATGGGTAATTGAAGGATAATAAAAGAAAGAATCCCTGAAGCCAGAGATCCTGGAAGTCACCCTAATGCGAACCAGCTCAGTGAAATTTGAGAAGGTCAAAGTGAAGTCCTGACAGTGGACCTAGAGAAAATTCTGACTTTGACCATTTGTCTGATCACTAAACACTCTGGTCCGACTATTTGTTACCAAGGCACTTCAGAGTCACACGATACCATATCTGTCGCTGCTATTGGCTTTATATAGTAACATTTATTATGCAGATGTTGCATCTCACTTGAGGAGACTTTCAATCTGACAGGTCTTGTTTCTTATTTGTGTGTGTTTAAGGCAGCTTAAACTCACTAATACTTGGCTAGTGTGTCTGGGTAAGGAGGGTAAGCAAGTGTGATACCAACTAGGGGGCAGGGGAGGATGTCTGTCCTGTACCTGTTCCTACACGATACACACAGATTTGGTAGCTGTTGTCTGAAATCATAATTATGAGGAACAGACCCATTGTTTCCCAAAGTTGTGATAAGGTTAAAAATATTTCTCTTCAATGAGGCTAAACATTGATTTAAATTTATCCTAAAGGAGTTGTGGGAAGGCCATTAGAAAAACAAATAGAAACAATTGAGGGAAAAGTGAGGTTGGCATAGAGAAACTTCATCTTTATGGTTTTGCCTAAGATAGGTTCCATACCTAGAAACTGCCTTCTGGATCCTGACAAAAAAAAAGAAAGGACAACTGTCTGCTCACACAGAAGTTGGGCTGATTTCCTGCCTGACTAACTGGTCTTCCCAGAAGGCAGCGGCACTTAAATAAAGTGACTGATTCAGAGCAAGCTTGATCCCAGACCATTCCTGGGTCTCTGAAAAAGATCTAGATGAGTTAAATCCATACATTCTTTTGATTGGTAAAAACTGCCAAAGGAAACATTCCTCCATCCAGAACCTTTTCTGCCAGTGCTAAATTAGTTGTTTGTTTGTTTGTTTGTTTTTTAATCTCACCCGAGGATATTTTTCCATTGATTTTTAGGGAGAGGGGAAGACAGAGAGAAATATTGATGTGAGAAAAACATCAATTAGTTGCCTCCTGCACACACCCCAGCCAGTGTCCAGACTGGGGAGGAGCCTGCAGCCGAGGTACGTGCCCTTGACGGGAATCAAGCCTGTCACTTTAGTTCACAAGCCGACACTCTTATCTATTGAGCCAAACCAGCTAGGGCTAAATTAGTTTTATTTTTTTTATTTTTATTGCTACAAGAGCTCTTAACAAGATTAAAGAAACACAAAATTCTGCCCTCTTCCACTCATTTAATACATTTTATTATCTTTATCCAAGGTAATAGGGATATGGAAGGATCCAGATAGACATGGGCCCTTCCTTCCCAGAGCTTATATTCACCTGGGGGGCTTTGTACTTATAATCAGAACTGGATTAAGTTAGTGAGACCTTGTCTATAGATTCCAGAAAGGTTTCCTTGAGGAAGAAATGGCATTTGAAGTGAGGTTTGCCAGATGGTAAGGAAGTAGCTAGTGAAGAGCAGTCTGAGGAACAGCACATGCAGAGGCCTGGACAGAGGAACCAACCCTGGAGAGCTGGGTTTTTAAATGGTTAAGTGATGTTCCTGAATTTTCATAACCATTCTAGAATTACTAGGGGCCCAGTGCACGATTTCATGCACCTTGAAGAACTGTGGGCCATGAGGCTGCGGTAGGCAGAGGGATAGATCTCAGCCCATCCTCAACAACCCCGCCTGGCCCCTCCTGCTTTGGCCCCCTGTCCCCAGTCTGCTGGCAGCCCGGCTCCCCTACCACTGCTCCCCTACCACTGCTGATAGCACCCGGCCCCACTTGCACCCGCTGGCAGTGTGGAGCAATTGGGGCGGGCACTGTCAGTGGGTGTGAGCCGCAGCTGCTACCCCAGTCACCCTTCAGGAGCAGGGGGAGGTGGAGAAGCCCTCAGAAGCGATCAGGGCCAGCAGCCGCCACTCACATCTGATGGCACTGAGTGATCAGGACTGGCGCCTGGTACCGACAGCGGGTACAATTGGGCTAGTGCTGGCAATGGATGCAAGTGCCAGGTCGGACTGCAGCACATGGGAGCAAAGAATTTTCAGTAACCACCAGAGGCTCACCCCAATGACAGCAACTAGTGCCCGGCCTTGTTCTGGTGCCCCAACTCACCTGCTCCAATATCCTGCAGCAGCCAATGCCCGCCATGTTCCACACATGCCCCCAGTGGTCAGTGCATGTCATAGCAACCAATTGTTCAGTTGTACCACCATTCAGTCTATTTGCATAATAGCCTTTTATTATTTATATAGGAGGATGTTAGCTGGTAGAATGAAAAGTAATTGAAATCAGCTAAGAGCTCCATGAGGAACACAAACTAGGCTTTGGGATCCTCAGTTGGAAATTGTGCCAGCCACTAGCTGAGCTATCTTCCATTACCAGCTCTATCCAGAAGTATAGGTTTTTACATATTTTACACAATACTCTATTGTAGTTGATAACAGTATTAGAAACATTCAGGAAAAATAAGTTTGTACTGTAACAATTTGTAAGATGCTTTTCAGTACATTCTCTCATGTAGTCCTTTGTCCTTTAAGAAAGTTCTCATAGCCCTAACCGGTTTGGCTCAGTGGATAAAGCATTGGCCTGCGGACTGAAGGGTCCCGGGTTCGATTCCAGTCAAGGGCATGTACCTTGGTTGCAGGCACATCCCCAGTAGGGGGTGTGCAGAAGGCAGCTGATCGCTGTTTCTCATTGATGTTTCTTAACTCTATCCCTCTCCCTTCTTCTCTGTAAAAAAACAGTAATATATATATATATTTTTTTAAAAAGTTCTCATAAAAAGAAAAACTCTAGCCCTAGCCAGTTTGGCTCAGTGGATAGAGCATCAGCCTATGGACTGAAAGGTCCTGGGTTCGATTCTGGTCAAGGGCACATGTCCAGGTTGTGGGTTCAGTCCCCAGTGGGGAGCGTGCAGGAGGCAGCCAATCCATGATTTCTCTCTCACAATTGATGTTTCTATCTCTCCCTCTCCCTTCCCCTCTGAAATCAATAAAAATGTATTTCAAAAAATAAAGAAAAATTCTAAAAGATTGTGGCAAACACTTTTCACCAGTGGATTGAGACTGGAAAGCAAGTCTTACAATTCCAAATTCTGCATTCATTATCCTGCACTATTATGGTGTAGAACTAACTCAGAGTCTTACTGTGTGACCCTAGGCCATTTTCTTACATGAAATAACTTTCAAAAACAGGCCTTGAAAAGGAATGAGAACTCAAGGGCTGAGGAGAGAGGACCTGGCTCCTTCTCTGAAAACAGGCAGAGCCTCTTGCCCTTTGGAGGCCTAAATGGGGGTGAGCTTTGTGATAAGGTCAGCAAGGTGTCCCACTACAATTTTTAAAATATATGTTTTTATTGATTTTAGAGAGAGGAAGAGAGGGACAGAAATATCAATGATGAGAGAGAATCACCAATGGCAGTCTCCTCCATGCCTCCTACTGGGAATCAAGTCCACAACCGAGGCATTGTGCCCCGACTAGGAATCGAACCATGACCTCCAGGTTCACCGGTCTATACTCCAACAGTGAGCCACACCAGCTGAAATTTTAGGAGAGGCAGTCTGTCCATATCTAAACAGGAAATGAAAAGGGAGGTCCATGAGGCTGCAGTGTCATCCCTTAGCTTAAAAGAATTTTGGAAAATGGGTTCCGTGTGAGGCAGCTGTAGAATGACTGACAGGATCCTTTTTTGTGAGGTAGGAAATTTGTTTTCTTGGATCAGATCATAGAAGCATTCACCTTTCTCCGTCTCTTTATTCTTCTGCAGACAAAGAATTTTTCTCCTATCCTGGATTTGGGCTCTGGTCGAATTACTTGTGCTTGTCTCAGAAATTTGGTAGTCTGTGCAACCAACAGAACCAAGCAATTCCCACAGGTATCCAAAGCAAGGCTGAGACATGGGCTTGAGAAAAATAAAAAGAACTAAAATATTAGGAAGGGCCCAGCCGGTGTTGCTCAGTGGTTCAACGTCAGCCCAGGAACCAAGAGGTTCCCAGTTTGATTCCCAGTCAGGGCACATACTCAGGTTGTGGGCTCGATCCCATTAAAGGGTTTGCAGGAGGCAGCCAATCAATGTTTATCTCTCATCGACGTTTCTATCCCTCTCCCTTCCTCTCTAAAAGCAATAAAAAGATTTTTAAAAATAAAATGTTAGAAAGGAATATCTGTTCCATCAGGTTTTCCTCCCACGACAATGCCCAGAGGTCCTATAGTACGGAATAAAACACAAAACCTTAGATCAGGTGGTGTTTATTCCATGTTTCGATGAACTGTTGCAGGACGGACACTGATGGGAAGTACAGATGCTTGCCTGAATCTGCTTCCTTTCTAATAGTGGAGTTTCCAAATCAGTTGAGGGAAACTTTTCTTTCTACTCTGCCAGGCAATGTGCTAGGCTAATACTCTTGTGCTAATAATCTTAGTTTGTACAGCATTTTCACATACAGTATGTCATTTGATTTTCAAAATCCTTTGAAGCAATTAGAGTAGGGCATAGCCTTCTTTTACAAACGGGGAAATAAGGTCAGATTTTTTTGCTGGGTGGCTAGAAGTTCTGGACCCCAGAGTCAGTTCTTTGGGATGAAACCTGCCATTGTTTCCACTGCACAACACAACTGAGGTAAAAGCACCATGACACAATGACACGGGAAGACTGATGAGTTGCCCTGGCTGGTGGGGCTCAGTGGGTTGAGCGCCATCCCATGCATCCAAAGGTCACTGGTTCGATTCCCGGTTAGGGCACATGCCCAAGTTTTGGGTTCCATCCCTAGTTAGGTTGTGTAAGGGAGGAACAGATTGATATTTCTCTCTTACATCAATGTTCTTCTCTCCCTCTCCCTAAAAGAAATCAATTAAGAAATCTATTTTTTTTTTAATTTACAAAAGACTGATGAGTTAAAAATCGTTCTCTGGAATTCAAGTTCTTTAGAAGTTTGGTGGGGTTTCCATTTTGAAAGTAAATTGGACAATAATTTGGTTTTGCTAAAGTACTGATTTTTTTTTCATGTTTTAAATTTGCATGAGGGTAATAGTTCTGAATTCAGTACCATTTACATTCATATGCATCTTAAGTGTACTCTTCTAGCCAAGACCTCTCTCAAAATCTGGTCTTGAATTTCCAACTGGTGAACATTACCACATGGATGGATCCCCACTCCCTAGCACCTCAAACCTAAGTCCCAAACCAAATAAATTCCCCGCAAATAAGCTATGGTGTCTCTTATCTGCATTAATTGCATCATCATTCTCAACAACTCGCTCCCATTCATCTCTCCAGACTGTGGGAAATTATCCCTTGGAATGCCTCATGCTATCCTCTTTCAAACCCTGTTAATCACAGACCAAATTCAGGATTTATCTTTCTTTGAATGATTATAGTAACCACTGTTGTGCCTCTTACGTTCACCCTTCACAGTCGTCAGAGAAATCTTTCTAAACACCACCTTCAGAATCTGTTAGTGACTACATCTTGCCTACAGTTGACCTGAAATAACTCTCCCTTTCAAGTATCATAACTTTCCATACTCTAAACAAATGATCTTTATTCTTGAATTTACTGTGTTCTCACTTCCATGTCCATATCATTTTCTCCCATAGTTTGTAATACTTCTTTCCCCTTCCTGCTTGTCCTTCAAGGCTTCAATGAAGATGCCCTTTCCAAGAAGTCTTTACTGGTCCCCACACTTAGATCTTAGTCCTCTCCTCTGTGCTGACTTGACCTTGGAAGACAACTAAAACTTGTGAGGCAGCGGTAGCCAAAGGCAGTGGTTCTCACCCATTTTTCCATACACCTTTGCATCAGTAACACTGGTTCACTACTGCTAAGATTCTCAACCAGGCAGCACTGTACACACCAAAAGGAAGGAATCTCAGAATCTGTGTGGAAGATGTATGTTGATTAAACACTAAAATGTGCTTTTCACAACCACTTCTAGAGAAGCCCTCTACTTTCTGTCCACCCCATGAGAAGCAATGACCTAGACATCGATCCTCAATTTTGTAAGTTCAGAAACTCAAATTCCGTCAGCTCATTCAGTGATATTTGGGCCTTAGGATATTGAGGCATACAACTCACAGTCATAGGAGGATGGTTTATAATCCAGGATGTCAATTAACGAACATAAAATGGAAGACACAGCTTCCCAGTGCTTCAACTACTTATGACCACCTTCTAGTACCAGGGGTCCTCAAACTTTTAAATAGGGGGCCAGTTCACTGTCCCTCAGACTGTTGGAGGGCCGGACTATAGTTTAAAAAAAAACAAACAAAAAACTATGAACAAATTCCTATGCACACTGCGCATATCTTATTTTGAAGTAAAACAAGGCGGCAAAAACACTCGGCGGGCCACATGTGGCCCAAGGGCCGTAGTTTGAGGTCCCCTGAGACGGTAACCAAATAGGTAACCCACTATGACAGGTTAAGGGAAGACTGGACTGACAAAACACTGACTTTGATCTTGGGAAAATCAGAGCTTTTCTGAATCTGTGAACTTGAGATAAGACCACTTGCATCATAAGGCTTGAATAACACATATGGAAAGTTAATTTTTTTTAAATCCTCACCTGAGGATATTTTTCCACTAACTTTAGAGAGAGGGAAAGGCAGAGAAAATATCAATGTGAAAGAAACACATCGATTGGTTGCCTCCTGCATGAGCCCCAACCAGGGCTTGGGCCAGGGAAGGAGCTTGCAACCAAGATGCATGCCCGTGACTGGAATCAAACCTGGGACTCTGCGGTCCACAGGCTGACTATCCACTGAGCCAAACCGGCCAGGGCTGGACATAGTTAATTTTAAAACATTCTTACATATAAGAAACTTACAAAGCAGAGGAGATGGTCAAAAATTGATCACCTATTCTAGGACTTGCAGCACAATTTTTGCTCTACTGAAAAATACATTTTTTTTGGTAAACTTGGTATGCAGGGCCAGATATAGTGGAAGAACTCTATTATTCCTAACAAAAATGGAAAGGCATTTTCTTGACCCCTGTATGGGTATTTGAGCAATGACCCATACATAATATTGCCGTTCACCTACTTTCCCCATGTGAACGTACGAAAAATAAGAGAAAGTACTTACTAGCGACAACTTTAATGTGAACATGTGTTTAACCCTCCCGAAAGTGCAAGTTGCCATCGAAAGGAGTCCACGAGCTTAGGGATGGATGGCATGCAGTTCCTGGATCCAGCTGACACGCAAATGTACCAAAAGCAACTCATAGCGTCAGTCACTTGAACAATCGGAACTTCTTCAAGTACTGACTCACTTCCTCCTTGGGGTAGGGGCGGAGCGCGATGCAAGTGGCAACGTTCTCGGGCTGCTCCAGCCACAGCATGTGGTCAATGTTCTTCTCTTGCAGTGTCCCAGCCAGCTCCTTCAGGGTGGTCTCATCTGGGGCCTGCAAGAAGCAGAACACAGATTGCATGGCCCATTTAGGGAGCATCAAGTCAGCGGGAAGAAATATGGGGGGAGGGGGGTTCCCCTGAACTGAAAAGTGGAGGAACGGATCACCCAAAGAAGCTGTGGAGCATGTCTCCAGAAGAGCTTCGTTGCTCCACTTTTCATTCACTCTGTTGGACATTCGATAAATTGCCTGGGGGGCTGGGGGGAAAGGGAGAGGCTTGACATTTCTGTTTAGAAAATGGAGACTTTTCTCTTCTTGAAATGCTGCGTGCATTGTCAGGAATGGTGCTCTGTACGTTTTCTAGTTCTTTTGCGGCCGGTGCCCAAATAACTGTGCCTAATCCTTCAGCCAGCTCTGATTTTAAGCGCTGACTGCTACTTAGGATACCTCTCTGGAGCAGAAATTACGAAGGGGAAGATCTGCTTGGCCATCTGCAAAAAGGACCTTGCCGCTATATCACACGCCTGGCGTTTGCGACGCCGGGTTCACTTTACACTAGGGTTCACCTTTATTTTCAAATAATCTGGCGTCATGTCCAGGCCAACGCTTCCGTTTCACTGGCAGTAAGAAATCCTGAGCCCTTATCCTGGCCGGCTTTGCGGGAAGGGAGGGTAACAATTTCCTCCGGGCTCGCGGCTGCACCAAAAGGCCGGCCCAGTGCCCCGGGGGAGAGGCGGGCCTCTGCAGCCTCCCCTCGCACAGGTGTCACTAAGACGGCCGCGGTGAGACCGGAGGGGTGCGAGCCCACTTAGTAACGGACCCCATGGCGCCTTCTCACTGTCAGCCCCAGCCAAGGGAAGACCCTCTGAGTAACAGCTCCCGTGACCCCAAAACCGCTCCCAAACCTTAGATGCCGAAGGCTCCTCCCGCTAGCTAATACCGCCCCCAACAGGAAGTAAGGTCCTCGGACTCAAGGCCACACCCACTTCCGGCCTCGACTCCCTCAGCGCCCCGCCCCCCTCCGGCCCGGTGCCTCACCTCAAGGACCACCTTGCGCATGCGCCCCAGCTCCCGGAGGTAGGCAACAGTGTGCGGGTGGTCGCGGTGGACGTGCAAGGCCGCAGTGGCTGCGTGACAAGCCTGCGCTACCAGCGCGCCCGCTGGCCAGGAGAATGGAGCCCGCGATAGGTCCTTTCGTAACACCAAATACTGTACCAAGACCTGCGGCTCCGCGCTAGGTGCCGCCATATTCCTGCCCAGCAGCAAGGCCTGGCCTAGTCCGCGGTGCATGCTGGGATCAGGGAGGGGCCCTGAGTGCGGCCATGTTTTTGTACGGAGGCTGCACGCAAAGCATGCTGGGTCCGGTTGGCTTGGATTTGAAGGCGAGGATGGCGGGAACTCGTCCCAGCGCTGCGTGAGCCGGAGGAGAGGAGGTGAGGTTCGGGACGGCGGCCAGGGTGGAAGGCTCCGTGGCCTCTTGCAGCTCCTTGCGTGTGGACGCGGACCGCTGGCGCCCGGGGACGGGCGGGTCGGGGAAGGGGCGTCCCGGCGGTGACGCTTGGGGTGTTGGTCTACCGTCTAGGTTTGCCCGAATGTGGCTGGATGTGACTTCCTTGCCATTGTTTCTTTTGTCAGCAAGGAAATCCCGGTTCTTGTTGACGGCGCCTGGACAGCCTCCGGGGAAGGCTCGTGGGTTTGGAAGGCTGAGTTGATGGAACCGGCGAACCCTCTAAGTCCAGAGGGCGGGTCCAGAGGAGGTAATGCAAACGCTTGTCTTCCTCCTTCACGGCTGCTGCCCGGGATGGCTGCCGCCCGGGGGTGACCCCCGCCCCGCCGAGAGCTTTCCTCCCCGCCTGGTGCCCGCCCTGCCCCGTTGGGGAGCAGAGCCGTGGAAGGCTCCGATACCAGCACAACCCCATTGCGCCGCACAGGTTTTGTGCTGTTTACAATTTGAAGGCAAAACCCCCACCTGCCAAAAAGGTAGGCCTCGCCTTATGGCCAGCGGAAGGGCAAGCGGCTGCGATCCTTAGGGCAAAATTAACCTCCCGCGTGTCCAGGCCCCTTTTTACACCGATAGTTTGCGTTCATATTGCGCTGTGTCTCTTTTCAGGGCCGCAGTTCTAGCCAGCGAGGACTCTCCCTCCCGTCCCAGGTTTCGGGGGCCCTTTGTGCATGGCTCCCGTGCGAGAGGCAGTGCCAGGCGGTCTGAGTCCTGGCTCTGCCGCTGTAAATGCTGGGGCCTTGGGCAGGTTATTTCTCTGCGTCCGTTTGCTACCTGGAAGAAGGAGGTGAATAACAGCATTGTGGTCGCGTTGTGGGAATCAGATAAACAGTTCTTTCCCTGTTTCTCAAGGAAAGCAATGAACAGGTGCCGTATATGACATAGTCAATACATGTCTTAATTCTTTACGTGTTTTGCTAGTACAGAACCTAGCACACGTGTGTGAATAGGTAGGAAGAGCTCAGCGGATGCTTTGTTGGAGTTGATGAGCATTATGAAAATATGACCTTTACGGTACAGGCATCCCTCAGATATCCCAGGTTCAGTTCTAGAGCGCTGCCATAAAGCAAGTCTGAATCTGCTCACTGGCGTGGGATGTTGCTGTCGATTTGTTAAAAAAAAACACACACCCCACCACTAGGAAGGGCAGTGAAGACGCACCACACAACCAGGTGCGCTGCTATTGGTCCTTAGTCCATCTCTAGGGAACTGACATTGCCTCAGTTTCTGTCCAGCAGTGAGCGTGTTTTCCTCTCTAATATTTGTGGACTGTTCTCTTAGTTTGTGCTGGTACAGTCCGGTACTAATATTTTTCAGAGCTTCCAAGAATTATGCTTTAGCACTTTGGGGAAACATGCGTCAAAACCAATCGAAGAAGCAAGCCTACGTTTTGAAAAACAGTTTCTGAGAGAGCCAGTGAATTTGGTGATTGTTTTCCGCTGGGTTCGCATCACCACGGATAACTGAGATTGGCTATTTTCAGAGAATATTCTTTTTTGGATGTTGTCCTGGTTAGGGACTGCTTGCTTGTCATCAGTGTTCAGGCTCAGAGGCTGCTGATCTTTGGTTTCCGTTGTCAGTTTTTCTGGTTTTATCAGTTGGGACCAATGTCTAACAATGAACTAGCCACAAAGTTCTGGGGGGAAGAAGGGGGGGGTTACCCTTTATTCTTCCCCAAAATGCTTTCTGCTGCCAGAATTAGAAATCCTTGGCTTCTTGAGAAATTCTCTTTGCTTTCTTCAGGTGTGCTAGCTCACTTGGAAAGACTAGAGGCTAAATCCCGTAAAAAATTTGAAGAGCCGCAGGGAGCATCGGGAGCGGAGAGTGCTCTTGGAAGCAAGATTCGTAAACTGAGGAGCCTGCGAGATAAACTGAGGGCGGAAGTGGAACAACGCCAGGCCGGAGTGAGTGGGAGGGTGATGGTTGGCAGGCTGCCCTGGTGTGTAAAGAGCAGGACCTGGGACTTCGCAAGTCTGTGTAATGTGATTTACCTGTGATCTTCCTGGATTGGTTTCAGTCCTTGATCCCTCATCAGTCCTGTAGGTCTCGGCTGATACCAATATCAACCAACAATTCTCAGGCGTTACTTATGGCCCGGCAGGTTCTAAAACCTGCCCTCCAACATGAACCTGTTGCCCCAGTCTCAGCCTGACTTGAGCCATTGGTACCGTGTCGTTAGTGCCATTTTCTGTTGCCCAGACTTGAAACCTCACGGTGAACACCAACTCTTTTCCTCTTTTCAGTTTTCTGTCTAGCCCGGGTCCAGCCAGCAAGAACTCTGGGATTTTCTTTTAGGCAGTCTTGGTGCTTTCTCCTCTTCCTTCCCCACTCCATTGCAGTAGCTCAAGTATCATCCACATCTGCTCTAAATATGTACCAGCTGATTGGGATGCCGGGATTGTCACAATAGTCTGCTAGTTGGTTCTCTTCTCTAGTATCTGCACTCCTCCAGTAAATCCTACACAGCCTAGAAAGTGCTTTCATGAAGCAGTCGTTTCCTTGCTCAAAAACCTTCACTAACCATTGCCTGTGGATATGGTCAGCCTTTTTCTCACCTTCCCACCTCTCCATTTCCCTCTTTACTCCCTTCTCTCTCTTCCTCCCTCCCTCCCTCCCTCCCTCTCCCTTCACTTTTTTATTAAAGTAAAATATATCTGTAAGTACACATAAAGAGCACAAATCTGCAGAACCTTTTACAGAGTGAACACACCCTGTACCACACAGATCAAAGCAGAGAATATTATCAGTGCCTAAGCCTCTTGTGTCCTTCTAGTCATTTCCCTCAAGGTGACCACTATTCTGATTTCTGTCATACATTGGTTTTATCTGTATTTGAACTTCATATAATTGTTAAAATTATAAAATTCATGCCTGGCTTCTTTAGCTGAATATTATGTCTGTGAGAATCATGTTGTTGCATATAAGGGTCATTCTTTTCTTATTGCTGTACAGTAATATGTTATGAATATTCCACAGTTAATTTACTCTTGTACTGTTGGTGACATTTGGGTCATTGGGGCTGTTTCACTTTGGATCTGTTAAGAATAATGCTGCTGCCCTAGTCACCGTGGCTCCATTGGTTGGAGCAGCCGGGGCAAGAGGATTACAGGTTTGGTTCTTGATCAGGTTCTGAGTTTGATCCCCACTTGGGGTGTGTACTGGAAGCAATCCATGGATGTTTCTTGCATTAATGTTTCCCTCTCCATTCTTCTAAAATCAATTTAAAAACACACATATTCTCAGGTGACACTTAAGAAAAATGCTGCTATGAATATCCTTGTTCCTCTGTTTTGGTCTAAAAATATACACTTTTCTGTTAGGTATGGATTTGGTAGCACTGCTGGGTCATGGGTATGCATGTTAGCTTCAGTAAATACTGCCAAACAGCTTTTGAAAGTGACTGCACCAGTTTGACATTCCCAGCAAGATCATATAAGCTTTCCATTGTTTTGCATCTTTATCTATAGTTGATATTGCTCGTTTAAAAAATGTGACATTCTGGGGGGAGTATATTAGTATCTCATTGTGGATTAATTTGCATTTGCCTAATAAGTAATGATGTTAAGTACCTGTGTTGGACACTTCAGAGTCTTCTTTTGTAAAGTATGCTTTTCAAGGCTTTTGCACAAATTTTATTGGGTTGTCTACCTCTTTAAATTGTATAGTTCTTTACATATTTTGGATGTGAATTCTTTGTTGGGTTTATGTTTTGCAAATCTTACCCTATAGTGTGGCTTTTCATTCTCTGCTGGTGTCTCCTGATGAAAGCCTTTGTTTTAATGAAGTTTGGTTTAGGAACCTAATTTTAAGCTTACCGCTCTTTGCCTGGAGGTTCATTGCCTGCAGAATGTTGGGTTCCCTTTTTGCTGGGATCTTGGCCTATAGAAAGGCCGTTTTGGTAACCTTGGTAACCTTGGCCTCATTTGTTGTCTTAGTGGGACTGCTACACAGTCTGGCCTATAGCTATTTGATCTATATGCCTTGTGATACAAATCAAGTGCTCCGAGGGGGAAGCTGCAGGGAAAGCCCAGCTAAGCTCACAGCATTTATCTTTAACCTTTAGTGGGCTATTTTCGTGGTTCCCTAATGCCTTCAGACTGTTTATTTGCTTGTATGTTTGCTTGCTTAGTTTTAGAACTGCCTTTGAGGGGAACCTGCTTTGTAGTTCTCAGAGGGAGCGCCAGTCTGAGACTATCTATTGGGCCATTGCTCTGAGTGTACATCCTAGAGTCAGTATTTCTGATCCTGGCACTTGAAAGCTTGCTGATGCAAACCAGCTTTCCAGCTTTGCCTCTGCATCTCACCCTGTGCTCAACTAGACTTTTCTTCACACCCTTTTCTTTGGCCTTTCACAATACCCCTTAGGCCAGCATGATCCTAGCACTGATCCATGAGGTTCTTTCTACTATGAACTCACAGCACTGGTAGGCCACCGTAGCATTTCTTCATTCATTGTGTAATACACATTCTATTCAGCTTTATACCAGTTCGATGCAAGCAGAGACTTTGTGTTATGCCCCTTTGTGCCATCTGATTTGCTGCGTATCTTTCAGATAGAAGCCAGTGTAGAATCTGACCAAACATTTGAGGTCAGTGAGCAAGAACTTTTGGAAAGAAAACGACAAAATGTGGAATCCATTCTGCAAGCATATCGTTTTACAGGTATATCTTTTTCTAACCTGTTTCAGTCTGGGTCTCTTGTTTCTACTGAGTTAGTTTGCTGGTTGTATTAGAAGTCCTGGACTTACTTCTTGAGCATTGGTTTTGCCCCTCAATATACACAAAAAACTGGCGTAGTATTTGTAGGTATATTTACCTACAATATTGGCCTCTTTGTGCAGATTGATTAGTAGCTGGTTTCAACTATTCATTTTAGCTGTTCAATATGTGCCAGATCCCTGTACTAGAACTTTGTTTACTTCTGGCTTGCTTTATGCCACTGGTCAAATAGTTTGAGCCCCTCAAGTCTCTGTTTCACCCTTAATATGGGGATTTAGTTTCATTATCTATGTCACAAGAAGATTGTGGGAAGAACTGGGTACTATCATAAATTATTTGACACTCAGAATAAAAGAGAATAAATTGAAATTTTCTAAATCTCTTAATAATTGCTATTTAGGATTTTTCTTTTTCTCACCATCCCATGGTTTTAACTCAAAGTGAGAGTTAATGAGGGGAAAGAGTCTATGATAGTCGCTCATTCAGCAAACACTTGAGTACACACTGCATGTGGTGCTAGGTGGTGCTGGAGCAACTGGTATGAACAGATGGGTAAGGACTAACTGTGTCTGGCATCTGTTGAGGTGTGTTGTCTTGCTTGCCTCAGGGCTCAGTGGGAAACTGACCAGCCGAGGAGTCTGTGTTTCCATCAGCACTGCTTTTGAGGGGAACCTGCTGGATTCCTATTTCGTGGATATTGTCATACAGAAACCACTTCGGATACATCACCATTCGATTCCAGTCTTCATTCCCCTAGAGGAGCTATCTGCAAAATACCTACAGACTAATATTCAGCACTTCCTGTTCAGGCTCTGCGAATACCTGAATGCTTACTCTGGAAGGAAGTATCAAGCAGATCGACTTCAGGTATCTGTCTGGGATCTTATATGGCATTTGATGAGCCCAGGTTAGACTTACAGGGAACAAAAGAGGGTCAAGTTGGTTTTTTTTTAATGTTTCATAATTGAGTTAGAAGTTTGACTATTACCCTTCTAATACTTGGTTTATTATTTATATACAAGCTATTTCCCACTCTCTTACCTGTTGAAACTCTGGATAATGTTGAAGCGTGAATACTGATTAAGGAGTTATTCACACCTCAGTAGTCATCTTCAGGCTTCTATATTTGACCCTTTCTTCCCCTCACAAAATAGTACAGTTGCTATACTGTTAATTCAACAGGGATAGAGTACTTACTATGTGCCAAGTGCCTTGCTGAATCGAGTATAGATGCAAAGCAGAATAATGTTTTCTGAAAATAAGAGGAATACTGTCTATCTTTGCCTGAACTCTTCCCTACTTTCTTAGGATTGCAGTTGAGCCTGGGATTGGGGTAAAAAACAAATAAACAGGCAAGAATGAATGCAATAGAGAATAAGTGAACTCAGTATTTCCCCCACCATGCATTTGGAATGACACTGAAGCTCCTGTTTAGATGAACTGATTATGTATATGCAGAAGGAAAGCATCTTAGCCCTAAAATGATGTCAACGATATTTGTGGCAGAAATAGTATTCCCCCCGCCCCCTGGCCATTTACTTAAGTGCTCCTGCATGTCTTCCCAGGCTTCCACTGACTCCTAGTTATCCTGCCATCTCTATCATTAGTACTTTGTACAGGCCTTTGTCTGAAATCTAATTAACGGGGCCCTGTTTTTGGTAGTCGGTGTTTGAAGTGGCACAGCCACCCGCTGCTTTTAGAGCTGTAATTGTCTATACTTTGTGTCTGTTTTGATCCCCGCCTCCATTAGAGTGACTTTGCAGCGTTTCTGGCTGGGCCCTTGCAGAGAAACTCACTGTGCAACCTGCTATCGTTTACTTACAAAGCAGAGCCCAGTGGCCAGTCCTTCCCATTTTGTGCTAGACTGCTCTATAAGGACATCACAGCAACCCTTCCAACCCACGCCACTGTCACTCACCAAGGTAAGAGGAAGGGTGCCTCAGTGGAGAAACTATGTAACAAGCTCTGGGTTACTCAAGTTGAATGAAACGGTAAAATAGGCAGAATACATGAGTTGGGCCTCTTGAGACACTTTCCTCTGTTTATATACCACAAGCAGAAAAATATGAAGACTATTTTATTTGTTTCTACCAATTTCTCTTTGTAAGCAGTAAACATAATCATCATTTTCCCTCCTACTCTGCTCCTTCCAAATCAGCTAGTTCTTTCAGCTTATAATTTGTTTTCATTGGAGACTGCTCTTGAAGAGACAGCTAACGAGGCTGAGTCACAGGGCCAGAGTGGGGCAGAGCCAAATGGACATGAAAAATCCGTATACATTGAGCTCTCTACAGACTATTCAGTAAGTGGGATTTTTTTCAGAACTGACTGAGATTTTTGTGCATGTGTACGTGTGACTTTGTTTCATTTAAGTGTACCATGGTAATGTACATGGGCAGTAATGAAAAATAAAATGTTTTTAGGAGGCAAGAATTTCAAAGCTGCCACAGGTTTTACACCATAGGTCTTTTTTTAATCCTCACCCAAGGACATGCTTATTAATTTTAGAGAGAGGGGAACATTGATGGGAAGGAGAACAATATACCTTTCACATGTGACCCCACCGGGGATCGAACCTGCAGCCTTCTAGTGTACGGAACGATGCTTCAACCAACTGAGCCACACCAGTCAGGGCATACCATAGGTTTTCTGTTTCCCTTCTAAGTTCCCATCTCAAAATTGGCATTGGTGTAATTAAAGCCAGCCTCTCGGCTCCAGACCAAAAAATAAGTTACTGAGGTCCAGACTGTCAGTGAGCAGGTTCTGATTCTCCCAAGTGCACTGGTGAGATTGATAGAAGCTGTCTTTTTAGGAATGGATGTATTGTCCACCTCATGGGAAGAACAGCGAGCTTCCCATGAAAACCTGTTCTGTACAAAGCCCCTTCATCAAGTGTTTGCTTCATTTGCAAGAAGAGAAGAAAAGCTGGATATGAACCTGGTCTACTAGAATATTCTTTTCATTGAGAACACATCAAAAGTGAGTAAACAAGTACTGGACACAGTCCCAGGCAAGGTCATGGAACTGGGACCGTTGAAAGGCTCCGACTCCTTACAATGGAGATGGATACCCACCTCTTCAGGATGCTGACGAGGCAAGTCTGAGCCTAGACATTGGCAATTTTGGACAATTCTCCACAATTGCCTGATCAGTTGTTAAATGCTCAAGACCATCTGTTCTTAGAGGTAGCGATTTGTCGTTTTAGTTGAAAATCAGAGTGGGTTGTAGGGCAATGGAAGGCATTTTGTGAAAGAGGAATATATACTGTTCAACCAGAGTATTTCTAACTTTTATAAGAGCTTTAATTCCATCTCAGTTTCCTAATTGAGACATTTGAAAAGAAAGTTCTTAGAACATCCTGTTCATCTGAGATGAATCATATAGTTAAGAAGGGACATGTGTTCAGTCTTGGGTTTGGAGCAGCATATTCTAGACGGCTGCTTTTGAGGAAGGTGGTGTGAGAAAGTACTATGGATAAAGTAATCGGGGTTCTATGTCTTATTGTTTCCTAGAACACCGGGGTAGAAAGCATGGTCAGAAGTCTGCTCATAAGGGGAAGCAGACCTTCCCTCCATCTCCTGGTCTGATAACCAGGGCCTTGGATCTGCTGGCACTTTCTTTGGTTTAAGGGAATGTGCGTAGGGCCAGGTTCTGCCATTTCAAGTCCTGTCCCACTTGGGTAGACGTCATTACTACCCAAGCCCCACTCACTCTATAAAATGGTCGCTTCCTAGACCTGGTGGCCAGGAAGTCACCTTACAGATGTGGGAGCTCCAGCTAACTGGGAGGGGCACGCAGTGGTCAGTCTGTCGGGACCACCATTTAGAAGAAAGCGCCTGAAAAGTAAGAGATGTCTGAGCTCAAGCTCTTGTGCCTTCCAGGAGGGCGGTTGGCAAAAAGCACTTCTCCGAGGAGAGGTATTAACAGGATTTTCACAATGATTGCACTCAAGTTGAAAGCTTTTAATAAAACAGTCTTGTTCTTTATCAATACCTGTAAATTCCCTTTTAAAGCAGTAGCAAAGGCGACTGTAGCAAGAGCTCAAAAGGCAAGGCAATATCAGAAAGTGTTTTTTAACAGAAAGTTAAAAATATAAATGTAGATCTGTTGATATATTTTTCTTTCAGAAATAAATTCCCTTTCCCTCCCACCAGGTAAAAGGAAATATTGCACTTTCTTCTCCCATGACTAAGGTGACAGGTTCCAGAAGAACCTTTCAAGATTATCAGGACGGGGCCCTTTGACCTAACTCAGATCATACAGAGACAGGGCCCCAGCCTGTGCTCTCTTCAGAAGGAAAAGCACAGCTTTCAAGTTCCAGCTGGGAGCAGACGTTCACCAGCATAGTGGCCCTGCCGCATCTTCCCTCCGGCTGAGCTCCCGCCTCTGATACATCCTGCTCACAGTGGCCATGGCCTCTGTGGGGGAAGAAGGGCTGGTCCAGTGCTATGCCTAAGACCCTTACTCTGGGGAAGCTACAGGCACACTGAGGAATAAATAGTATGGCCACCCTCAGAGCTCATGAAATGAAGGCTTGAGGAGATTTTTAAATCTAGAGTCTATGGGAGTGTGCACTTCAGCAATTTGGGACTGTTGGGACTTAGTCATGTGTCCTTTCCCAAGGTCTTTGATTCCAAAAAATACATCCTCCCGGGGGCTAGAAGCCATTCAGGAGTTGTCTACTACCTGGTGGGGCAGGGTCACAGAGGAGCCATTCGGGAAGGCAGCTGGCTTATCACGCCCCTTCAAGAAAAAGGTTAGCAACTCCCCTTTCCCTTTCACAAAGATGGGCCCCCGCCTCACAAAGCGAAAGCCGTACTCTCGAAGAATGGCTTGCGTTTCTTCCACCACCTGTAGAGGAAGCACAGAGCTTGGGGTTAACAGTGAGCCTATATCCGGCTACCCAGCTGAGACCTCCATGTGACCCACAGGGCCCAGTCACTCCTCGTCCTCCATGCACCAGAACATAAGGGTCCTCCCTCGCCCAGAGTGCAGTGCTCTCTCCTCAAATGCCAATGTGACGGCACCACTGTTTGGGAACTGTTCCCCTCTGCCCCTTTTGTGGAACTTGCTTGCCAGGCCCAGGTGACACAGACCAGGATATTACCCAGAACTTATTCCTAAGTTTTGCAAACAGGGTCAGTATCTTTTCTCCCTTTTACTGCAACTGGCCCTGGCGGCATCTTTCCCCACTCTTGCCTTTGCTCCCCCAGCACTACCGATGTAATGTTCCGGGCCAATGAGGAGACAGTGCACGGCAGAACACTGTTCCCTACATCTGAGCGCATGCTCAGCTCTGTTACTGGACAGACCTGAATATTACCCATGACCCCTGTGGACTCCATCCTGCTGGCAACGTTGACTGTATTGCCCCAGATGTCGTAGTGTGGTTTCCGGGCTCCAATGACCCCAGCCAGGACCCCTCCTTTGTTCATGCCTATGGTGGAGGCATAAAGTTCAGCACAGCTACACCTCTCAGAAGCTACCAGGTTCTCTCATAGCATTCACCACCTGATCTCTACCACAAAGCTACATATTTATCCTCCCTTCACCAGGTCCTTGGCAAACTGTCAGCTGCCCCCAATATGCTGATTAACACTACGGAAGTTGCCAGTTTCTAACATGGACCTGGCACTTTAAGTCTCCTTTGATTTCATCAGGAGTGAGCCCCCAATTGTCTCCACATTCCCATAGGGGGTAACAGATGACTAATTCTTAACAGACTGGACTGAAGTGAACACACCCCTCAATAGGCATGGCCAGATTGAGAAGGAAACTATCATTGTAAACACTGGGACAAGGATGGCTGGCCATCGGTCAGGTTTCAGCCTGGACTAAAGGTCCTTCCAGCTATGAGTATAGGACCCTACCCCATCTAAATGCATCAGATCTCTAAGCCTCTCCTCCTCGGGGGTTGCTGATTCCCGTGTCAGGGGGAGCTAGAGCCTTACCTATGCGCAGCATGAAGTTGTTGAAGGACTGGTTGTTGATGTTTGTAAGCGTATCCTTCATGGCTAGTGCAAAGTCGGCCAGATCAGCCAGGTGCTGCCAGCGCTCCTTGTCTGACTTTTCCTCCTGTGCCAGGGAGCAGCAGTGAAGCATCAGGAGCCACTCTGGGCCCATACCCGCAGCAGCCTATGCCCCCTTCTTAGCATTCCAGAGGCCAGTGCCTTCACCTGGCTGATAAAGGCCTATTCTTCACTTTTTCTCACAAAAGAGTCAGGGCCCTTTTAGCACCTTCTGTCACTGTGACCGAGACTGGGCAATGGTGTTGGGAAGGACAAGTCGTACCCAACCCGTCTGCCTCCTGTCTGTCCGCTTAGGAGTCACATCTGTCCACCTTGTCCCTTGGTCTTAACCTTGGGATAGTTGTCCTTGTTTTGATTCCTCAACTAGATTATAAGCACTTGAGGGTTAGGCATGTTTCTTTAACCTCATCCATAATAAGGAGATGGTGGTTGTGATGTTTTAAGAACAGCCCTTGAGACGAGGGCCTCAACAGCTTTTCTCACCTCTGGTACCTAAATGGAGCTGGCTTCACAGGTCTGCTTTAACTTAACAAAACCATTCCCCGATGTGGATGTGGATGGTCCTGTTGCCCAGCACTTAGGAAAGTGTAGAAGGGAGCAGCCACAGCTCCGCAAGCATCCTGTGCCTGACCGAAGTCGGGGAGCAGTAGTGGACTGCTGTGTGCGCTGTTATCTCTGCTCATTACTCTTTCTCAGTAAACGCAGTTTTCGGTTGGCTCAGTCCTAATGGTGTGTGTCTGCTCTGGTGCAGAGTGCCTTTTACAACAGTGCTTAATGTTAGTTGCTCTTGTAATGCTTGGTTTCCCGTGTGCTAAGTGTGGGAGGCAGAGCCCTATCTCCTCTTTAGCCATTGAGGTGGTTCGGTACCTTGCTGGAGCTGGTAAAGCCGTTGGTGTTGACATCGGGGGTGACTCCAGAAGCTGCCATATAGGTACTGCCAATGGTTTTGATCTTGGTGATGACCCGGAATTTGGGATTGTCTAGAAGCTAAGACCAGTATTAAGGAAAACTGTCAGCAGTCAATTGGGATCGATGAGCCAACTAAATGACAGGTTCACCTGTTTGCAATTACCCCCACAAAACATCCAAGAGATGCTTTTCTATAAAAGCTTTATTCTGCCATGTGATCCTAGGCAAACTTCTTGATTTCCTGAGCCTCAGTTTCTACAACCTTAACATTGGGATAAAATCGCCAGTCTCTTATGGTGGCTGAACATATGTACCTGAAGAGAAATGCTTTTACATATAAGTTACCTAATAAATGTTTAATGAATATGAATTTGAAGATAGGAGGAATCAGAGGAACCTTAGGATCTTGATTTGGCCAGACTTTATCCTGTGAAGTTGTAGATGATTCCCCAGGCTCCCATCTCACCCCCTCAGACCCAACACTCCAGATAGCTATAGAAGCCCAGATATTACAGGGAGGGGATTATATAGGAAAATGCAGCCAGCTAGAGCAGAGGTGGGGAACCTTATCAACTTAAAAATTAGCCTGCTATATTTTGTCAAATATTTAATTACTTCACCCCTAATGCCTTGGCAGAGCCAGGCCAAGTGATTTTGCAGGCCAGACGTTTCCCACCCCTGAGCTAGAGTAACTCCACTTTCTCTTGGACTTCGGCAGCCTGTCCTGAGAGAATTTGAAATAAGCTGGCCTTGTGGCAGGAGCAGGGGAGCAAGATGGACACTCACAGAGTCAAAATCTGAGATGATCTCATTGAGGAAGCGCAGACATTCGATGCCACCATTATTGATGCTCTCCTCTGTGTAGAAGTCAGCAAAGTTGGGCAGGGAGGCAAACATGACTCCAATCTCATCGTAAGACTGGCTGTACAGCTCCTAAAAAGAGGCAGGGCCACAGTGCTCAAAGACTGGCTAAATACTCTGATACAGAGATGTCATCTTCCACACCAACCATAGGGACACGCAGCTTGTTAGACACACACATCTCCCAGGTTATCCCAACTCTGAATTTTTAGAAAGCTCTCATCACAACTGACAATTAAAAAATAGCTTCTCTAGTCCCCATATGGTCCTAGCTGAAAGAAAGGGAGTTGGGAAGTAAGGCAGAAGCAGCATTCTATTTGAAATCAAGCTGGCAGGAAAGCAGGCTCCAGCCAAAGTTTTGTCTTCTGAAATGGGCCTCACACAGGTGTGTGTGTCCCCAGAAACAGAGTTTGTAGCAGGCCTGGGCTCAGAGGTGCTCCCTAGCAGAAAGCCAGAAGACACACAACCTCCTAGCTCCAGGCCATAGCATGAGGTCACCCCTCACCTCATCGCTCTTCTTGGACCCCAGGAAATGGCGTGCCACGTGTTCGGGCAACATGTTGGTGACCAGGGCCTCATTCCAGCGTCGCATCTCATAGACACGTTCCTTCTGGTCATGGACCTCAATCTTCCATAAGAACAGTGTCCGCGCCAGTTTTTCCACCTACAGACACGTGCAGGATGTATGTTCTAAACTGGCCATTTGATGGGAAGATGAAAACTGGGAGGAAGATGGCTACATGGCAAGGGAAAGAAAAAGACCACCCAGAGCTGCAGGGAGGAGCCCAGCTTCTGGTTACAGCAGAGATCAAAGGCACTTCTGGATGTGTGAAGTCTCCTGGATCAAACCAGCTGCAGGTCTGACTTATGGGACTCCTAGTCCAGGGAGGAGTCCCATTTCCAGCTGGCAGAGAAGTGCCCTGGGAAGGTTGTACTTCTCCTGACCAACACTGGGTGGCACTTGAGCTAACATGAAAAAGTAAGTCCCTTACATGGATACTTCCCTGCCTGCTCTTTTTTTCCCCCTTTTAACCAAACAAAAAACTTCACCAGCTCTTTCCCTTTCTCTTCTGGCTCTGTGGTCAGTGTGTTAATGACCTCCCAGAGCCTGGGTGAATGAAGATCCACGAGCCCCTGGCTTAGGGAATAGAGCTTTTACCCAGATGCTTTCTTCAGCATCCTGGAGGGGGTCAGAAGGAAGAGGTCAAGGACTGTTTGCTTGTATCACTAAGGAAGAAACCGGAAAAAGAATAAGGTGGTGGTTTGACAGGGTCACATGCCATATTGGGCAAAGGAAACCAGCATTCCTTAGGAGGTTGGGTCCTCAGATCCTACCACTCAGGCCCTGATGGGTTGTAAGCAAAATAGGAGAGGAGGGTGTGCAGGCACTCACGTGACGAGCGAAGTAGTAGAAGCTCAGCATCATGACGAAGATCATCACTGTCATCATGTACTTAGAAGGCACCAGGGGCAGCCTACAGGGCAGAGAGTAGCTCAACTGAAGGCACCCAGGCTGCTCTCCTAACAGGCGTTTTATTCCAGTGGGGATGCACTCTATCCTGTCAGCTTGGGTCCCAGAAATTCCTGGCTCCTTTAGCACCTTCACATTTACTGCCTCCCACTAAGAAAGCAACAGCAGCCCTGACCGGTTTTGCTCAGTGGATAGAGCATCAGCCTGCGGACTGAAAGGTCCCAAGTTCGATTCCAGTCAAGGGCATGTACCTTGGTTGCGGGCACATCCCCAGTGGGTAGTGTGCAGGAGGCAGCTGATCGATGCTTCTCTCTCATCAATGTTTCTAACTCCCTATCCCTCTCCCTTCCTCTCTGTAAAAAAAATCAATAAAATATATTTTTTAAAAAAAGCAAAGAAAGCAACAGTGAAGCTTTCTTAAATCACTAAGAGCCTTCTGACTGCACTTGGAATTCACATCTGGGCTGCTCCCAGGTGTTTAATAAATACTGCATCATTTGATCCCAGAAGTAAAAGCATGTAGGAGCATGGAAAAAGGACAGCCTACCATCACAACAATGGAACTGGAGCACAATTTTGTCATGCTTTTCTATAACTATATTTTTGCATTGAGCTATATAGTTATTTTTATTACTGTATAGTATTCTGTTGCATGAATATACCACAACTTATATACCATTCACTGTTTATGTAATTTGGATCATTTCCGTTTGTTTTGAATGTTTGGCTATTATGAATTCTTGTACACATCCTGGAGCATATATATATACATGAATTTCTCTGAGGAATATGTGCAGCAGTGGAATTGCTGGGATCTGAGTTACCATTGTACTTGGTATTATCAGACTTCTTAATTCTTGCTAAACTAGTCTTTTGTTATGGTCTTAATTTGAATTTCCTGATTTCTTAAATGCCTTTCATTTATTAGTGGTCATTTAGATTTCTTCTTGTGTGAAGGACTATTTCAGAGTTCTCTCCATCTTCTAATCTTCTGTTAAAACTTACCTGATTGTAGTCAAGTCACTGAGTCACAACATCTAAAACTTGAAAGCCAGAAGAGACCTTGGAGAGCTTCCTGTCCACTATCCTCTTAACGAGATGAAACTGAGACTCAGGGAAAATGGGCTGCCTGCCGCTTCACCAGTTACTGTGACTGGTTAAGAATCCAAGTCGCCTAAGTCGAAGGCAGTGTTCTTTTTTCCTCCTTTTTCTGCTGTCTGTACTGCCTGCCCATTAAATGCAGCACCATCCATTTCACTCCTCTCCCCCTCACCCCACCTCTAGACCACACTGCGGCTGCTCTCCAAGCTTCCCTCTGACTCGGGGTGACCAGGCCCATACTGAAACCATTCCACCTCTGCCCCAGCCCTTCCTAGAGAAACACACACTAACTGCTCTACTTGAATATCCCAGGTCATGTGCCTTTACAAGGCTGAGGTCATAAGGCTCTGGCCACAGTATTTCCTGTCCCTAGAGCAGTGGTTCTCAACCTTCCTAATGCCGCGACCCTTTAACAGTCCCTCATGTTATGGTAACCACCAACCATAAAATTATTTTCGTTGCTACTTCATAATTATAATTTTGCTACTGTTATGAATTGTAATGTCAATATCTGATATGCAGGACATATTGAGGCAACCTCTGTGAAAGGGTTGTCCGACCCCCAAAAGGGTCGCGACCCACCGGTTGAGAACCGCTGCTCTAGAGGAAAGGAGCCAAAAATGCGGACCAGAGGGAAAGCAGTCACCTTACCTGCCAGTGCCATTGAATCCTGGGGTGGAGAGTATCTGCATCTTCTCTAAGGCGACCAGAGGAACACTGTGGGACAGATAATAGCACACTCAGGCCCCATCTAGGTACAAGAGGCTGGTGCCCAGGCAAACACCGAGGCAGCCCAGATCCTCCCCTCATCAAGAATGGGAAGATCTGCCCCAGGTTCACCAGCCATTCAGAGGCACGTCTCTGAGCAGCCATCAACCCTGATTCCCTAGAGATAGAAAGCCACCTCAGTGTAGGGCTATGACTTTGAAATGGGGACTGAGGAGTTGGAAGAAGAAAATCCAGAAGAAATTCCCAAACAAGTGTCATCTTACCCATGTTCCTGGAAACGTTTGCGGTCATATTCATCAAAGATGGGGCGCCAGGCACAGAGGTTGATGACAGCCACAGCGCCCGTGACAAGCAGCATGAGGGTGAGCTTCACCATGTGGCTGACCTGCACCAGCATGATGGTGGCGATGAGGGACAGCACGGCGACATAGTTGTAATACTTGGGGTTCTCCATGCAGCCATCCTCCGTCACCATCCCTAAGGTGCCATTGTTGGGTCCCACGTAGTATTGCAGGCAGCTCAGCTGTAGGCCAGTGCCACGGGAAGAACACGAGGTCAAGGGAATGACAGATGTCAGAGAAGGCTGTTGTGGCAGCGTCAGTCAGCTGCCACTTCCCCGGCTCCCTCAGAAACACCCAGAAGGGTGGGAAAATTTACCAAGGAATGACACAAATGTAATTCCTACTAAGAGCTTTCCTATCATCCCTTCGGATGTTCACAAAAACTCTCAGTGTTTTTAGTACTGCCACCATTGTAGAGCGACTCAGGCTGGACTCGCCCAAACTAGCGCAATCAGCAGGTGTAGAAGCCAGAACTAGGAGTCCAGTCTTCAGATTTCAGATCTAGTAACGCTCTTGCCCACATCGCACTGTTAAAGAGGGAACGTGGGGCCGCTTATCACCCACACCTCACAACTGCAGATGGCAGCCACTCTGTTCCCACGTTCCCCCAGTCCAGAGTTGGTCACTGGTCCCACTGCTGGGCAGATACAGTCAGTAGAAAGTGCGTCCACAAACAATCTATCCTACTTTTTGTAGCCTTCACCCACCTAGCTCCTAATTTCATTCCGTTGGATTTGTGATCAGCTGGCCCTAAGGCTGTCATTTATATTGCTGCCACAGTAAGGCTCCATGCTGAGTTTGTTTTGTTTTTTAAGCCTCACCAGAGGATATGTTTAGGGAGAGGGAGAGCGAGATGTGAGAGAGAAACATTGATTGGTTTGTCTTCCGTACTTCTGTGCCCTGACAGGGAATCAAATCTACAACCCAGGCATGTGCCCTGACTGGGAATCGAACCAGCAGTCTTTTACTGCAAAGTATAACGCTCAACAAACAGCCACTCTAGCCGGGCTCTCCATGCTGAGTTTTTTCCTGTGCTTAGATTGTTAAAGAAAATATTATATTTGAAAAAAAAATAGGACTTTTTAAAAGAACATCTATAGTACCCCCCAAATTGGTGGAAGCTGTGATGATGAACAAGAGAAGAGAACATCAGGCACAGCTCCCAGCACCCAGCACTCAATAAATGACTGGTGGCTCTGAATCAGTGGATTTTGGCTTCCAACTGCTTTTCCTCCCCTCACCCAAGAAAGCATGTGGCCACCCCCTTCCGGGAGCCGAAGCCTCTCCGTAAACGAAAGACAGCAGGGAGGAGAACTTTGCCTGCCTCCAGCCATCTGAGCTCTGCAGCTGCTCTCCCCAGTGACCCAGCTTGAAGGTCTGGCCAAAAGGATGAAGGCAGAACAGAAGAGCTCCTTTAGCGGAGAGGTCTGCCTCCCTTGTGACAGAACCTGACAACTAGCCACAGCGCAGGGGGTAGCTAAGATACGCAGAATGCTTATGAGTATTGTACCCCTCGGACAGTGAGGTAAGGAGGACGGAAATGGGATTGGAATTTAGACCTTCCATTCTCGGCTGTCACTTACTGGCTGTGTGACTTAGAATAAGTTAGTTAACCTTTCTGAGCTATAGTTCTTCATATGGAACTACAGCTAATAATACTGACCTCTTGGGATTGTTACCAAAATTAAGTGACGAATGTAAACTGTAGTTGAAAAGTGAAGATTAAGCCAATATATATAAAGCGCCTAGCACATGGTGCGATCTGCTGCATGGTGTTGGCACTTGAACTTGGAGAACAAGGAGCTGGGAAAAGTCAGTCTCAGAGTTTTCCTGGGGAGAAGACCCCTCTGTTTTGCCAGGATCTAGTTAGGAACCCAATGCCACTCCAGACCTGTCTCATGGTGGAGCAATGGTTTGACCAGCTGCCCATGCTGGCCAGTATGGAAGCCTTTTTCCACTATTGGGAGTGTCCTTTCACAAGGACAGCAGGCACTCACCATGTCCACGACGTTTGCCATAACCAGAATGAAGATGGCTAACATGGCCCAGGTGTTCCTGGCCCAGCGTGTCCGGTCAATCCATGTCGAGAAGGCCACAAGCTTCTTCGGAAAGGCCTAGAAGGAATGAAGTTTCAAGGGCCATGAGACGAGACAATTGCTAACGACTCCAGGTGCTCTCATACTTCCCAGGAACCTAAAAAGTAGTGCTGTGCGTGCGAGTCAGCCAAAACTGACTGGCAGAGCGAGAAGGGAGCGCAGGAATCTGGTGCTCTATCCCTCCGCTGTGACATGCCTATGAAATGTCAGGGCTCCCAGATAGCAGAACCCTTTCCTCAGAAGACACGGGACCAGCCCAGGAGGCTGTGGGCAGCACTAGCCAATAGCCCATTTCTTATCTCCAAGTGACAAGGCCTTGAGACGGGAGACTTGTCAGGGCCAGCCATCTTTGCCTGGCTAGGCTGCCTTTCCCGGGCCGGCACACCTAAAATCTTTCATTACCTGGCAAGCCACCTGCCAGGTGAATTTTCCTAAAACACTACTTTGGTTTTATCATTCTGATAAAAATGCTGCGTGGCACCCGTGCTCAGGGAAGTCAGTCTTCGTCCTTCTGTCTGGGTGTCGAAGTCCTCCAAGTCAGGGCCAACCCACCTTCCAGCTGGGCCTCCACTGCCGTTCGACACAGGTTCCCGTTCTCTAGGCTCCGGCTTACACACTCATGCCGCTCCAGCGTCAGAGCCCATGAGCCCGGCCCCGAGTGGGTGCTCAGCGATGTCAGCGAATGACTCAATGTGGATCTGAATGAGTGCATAGTCCTGAACCATCCTAACAGATCTGTCATCTGTTTGTAAGGACTTGATAGGATGCGTAACTCCGTCAATACTCACTTTCACGGGGAGTGAGACTCACTTCCCAAGGGCTTTTGAGCCGAAAGAAGAGTACCACTTACCCGGGGAAAGATGGCAGCCAGCGAGCAGACCGTCAAGACCAGAAGCAGAAGCTCCCCAACCACAAAGGTCATATAGTTGGTCATCAGCCTGTAACAGAGAGGAGTCAACGAAGAGGGACAGGAGGGAACAGTGAGGGTGGGTGAGAGTGAGGGGCAGGAGGCAGAAGGCACAAGCCTGCACCTGCAAGTTCTATGTGACGCCAGGGGCCTGCCAGCTGAGTGTGGGGCCTGGGAGTGGGCGGCTCTCCCCAGCTGTCTCTGTTGACCCAGGACATTTCCCAGAGGAGGAGACTCGCAGATGCCCCGGGCAGAGCCCAGTAACACCTGAGAAAGGATTCTTAGGAATGAGCATGCTGCCACGTAGCTACGATGTTGTTAATCCAGTGCCTGATTCTTGGTTACACCCGATTCCTGGTCGCCTCTCACCCTTCAAAATATCACCCTGTCAGTGAGGCCTGCTCTGAGCATCCTATAAAAATGCAAACAAGCCAAAATCCAGCTCACCACCAGCATCCCTCTCTCTCCTCACTTGACTTGTATCTGTAGCATGAATCCTGTCTGCGTCATATATTCTGATTAATCACTCACGTTTATCTTCCCCTTCTTAAATGTAAGTCCCACTGGAGCAGGGATTTTTTTGTTACCTTCACTGTTACATCCCTAGCCCTTAACCCCAGGCACTAAGTAGACAGTAAATACTTGTGAATGAATGAGTGAATTTGAGCCTCACAACATCCGAATTAGCTGGGGCAGGGACTGTTATCCTCAGATTATCGTCAGCTCTGGCTTTACAAGCTGATGCTTCAGGAGCCCTTAGGCCTGCGGTCACACCAAACAGTAAAGTTTGTCCAGGACCTAGGCCCATGTGACTGAGTCCGACTGAGGATTTTAGAGTTCCCCAAACTAACGGAACAGGCTTCATGCTAGCTCCTTTCTGCTGGGAAAATCAACCCCTGAGCAGGATGAGCTGCTGATGGGCTCGGGCAGGGAGGGAGGGACTCGTCCTCAGTTGGGCAGTTAAGCCAAGGATCCAGAACACCCACCTGGCCCCAGAGGACTGGCTGCTGTGTTAGAGCTACCGGTTTGGACCTGAGCCTAAACATGTTTACTAAGATGAGCCAAGAAAGGGAACCAGGTTGGCCTTGGTGACTGAAGATGGGGCGTGTCCCCAGCCTCTGTCTCCTTATTCCAGAACCACTGAGGCCCAGCTAGCTGGGTCTCCAACCCCAGACCCCCTGTCCCTCAGCCTACTCAGCCCTGGTCTGACCCCCATTTTGATGCTAGTGCTAGTCCAGAACCTCAGGGGCAGAGTGAAGCACAGCCCCCACATCCTCTGAGCCTGTGGTCAGCTCCATGGGGGGCAAGGAACAGAGCAGTGCTGCGCCCCCACATCAGGCTCCAGCTGAGGCACCCACGTCATGCCTCTGGCCAGGAAGTCTTTCGCCCTCCCCAGCCCTCGGCCTCCTGAAGGGCCCCCTCACCAGGGGTCGATGACTATCTCCACCAGGGCCGCGCAGAGCAGCACGACGCAGGAGCAGCTGAAGGCGGCCCCGCTCTGCTTTTCCTTCTCCACCGAGTAGCGCGTTTCCAACTCGGGCTCCATGAAGCGCATGGACAGGAGGAAGGTGTCTCTCTTCTTCACTCTGTGGTAGAAAGGAGCCGTCAGAGCAAGTGCCACCTCTGCCTGGGCCTATCGGGAAGGCGACAGGGCCCCGCACGGAGGAGCCGGGGCCAGGGCCGGGGCGCGGGTGGGCACTTACACCTGTGCAGACTCCCGCGCTAGCAGGGCCTCGTTGAGGAGCTGGTTGAGCTCGTGCTCGTCCTCAGAGGCATCCGCCACCCGATCAGTCAGGTCCTGAAGACGCAGCCTCCGGTGAGGGTTGGGGAACGGGTTGTCGGCCTACAAGGCAGTGAGGCAGCGTTGGGGGGCAGGTGGGATGCAGTTGGAGAAGGACATGGGGTTGGGGGTGTCACACTCGAGGACTGACCCCTTGGCTCCAGAAACCATTTTCCAGGAAAAGTCTTCCCAGTGCGCCCACACAGCTCCTCCTGCTTGGGTCTGCATCCAGAGCCACAACCCCTCTGCTTTCCCTGGGACAGTGGTCCCAGGCCCTGTGGCCCACGCAGAAACTCTGCAGTGGTCTCCCCTAACGGCAGCCTCCTCGGGGAGCACTGCCTGGCTCTCGAGCCAGAGATAGGGATGCGAGACCCCCGCTGGTCAGCGCAGTCCACGCACATCCTGCTACGAGGGTGGGGGCACCACGCCACACACATCGGCATCTGGGCGTGGGACCTGTGGCGACTGGACCTAGTCAGAGAGCTGAGCTTAATTCAGCCCTGAAATCTGACTTCCAAAACAGTCCTGGAAACTAGGGTTTTTCATGGCTGTCCTCAGGTCTATAGGACTCTGGGACATCAGAGCTTGGCAAGGCTCAGAGAAGAGCACCTCTTTGTGGTTTGGGTTTTTTAAGATTTTTAGAGAGAGGAAGGGAGAGGGAGAGAAACATCGATGTGAGAGTGGAACATGGATCGGCTGCCTTCTGCACGCCCACTACCAGGGACTGAGTCCTCAACCCCAGGTATGTGCCCTGACCGAGATTCGGACCAGCAACCTTTTGGTGCAGAGGATGACGCCCAATCAACTGAGCCACATCAGCCAGGGCAAGCACCTCTTTTGATGTTACCCACCCCGATCCCATGTAAATGACAAGGAGACTTTGGGGCTGGGGCTTGGGGGTGGATGACTTGCTAGGGCTATACTGCTAAAAGGGAGCAGAGCCCAAGCTGGCGGCCAGCTCTCCAACTCTGAGCACAGGACTCATCCTGCAGCAACAGTCGCCTTCCCCTCCCCTGCCCACATCCTGGCCCTCAGCCCTGCACATACCTGGGCATCCTGCTCCTCGGCCGCCTCTGATGTGGAACCGCTGATGTGGACACCCCCATTGGACTCCTTGGTCTCGATAAGGGCAGGGGAGCTGGGCTTTGAGGATGCTGGTGCTCCGTTAGGCAGGGCCTGCAGTGGGAAGCAGCAGCCATCAGGGACTCCAGACACTGCCAGCTGCCCACCATCCTGTGGTGCAGCCACTTGCAGTCTGCAATTTCCTCGCTAGTGTTCAGAAGCCTTGTATACTTGGAAACTTCACTACTCGATTCCTCCTCTAGTGTCTAAATGCTGTAATTTCCTAGTATGAATTTCTACTATTAAAACTTGTCCCAGACTCCCAATCCTATTCCTAAAACAGCACCTCAGTGGTTCACAGAGGTCTTTTTTGGTGCGGAGCCCTGTCAGATGCCTTCCAAAAGTCTGAATATTCCATAAACCAGTGTCCCAATGATTAGTGTATTTCCTTGATAGAATAAGTTAAACACTATCACACAGGGAAGTCATTCATTCAGTAAGCATTAACTGAGTACCTACTATGTGACAGGAACTGATCTAATTCCTGACGATACACACAAAATGGCCTGGCCTTGGGAGCTCACATTCTAGGGACAGCAGCAGTCAGTAAAGTGGTCACAGCACATAAGGAAAGAGTGCTCTGGAGGAGGAGGAGTTAGGAGACGAATTGCTGAGTGTGACTACAAAGAACAGGTCTGGGAGGTGTCACCATGAGGATGACATCTCAGTAAAGGCCTGTTGATGGCAGATGGGGTGGGGGGGAGAGAGGATGGGGGAATTCCACGAAAAGGCCCTGGAACAGGTGTGAACTGGGGGAGCTGAGTCCAGCCTGAGGCCAGGGCTGCTGGGCAGAGTGAGTGAGGGGACCGGGCAGTGAGGGCCCGACCCTAGCTGACCACTGCTCCTCTGAGTGAGACAGGAGACCCATGGAGGGTTCTGAGCAGGGGAGTGACACAATTTCACGTAACAGGGAAGGGGCAACGACAGAGGAGGGTGGCTGGTAGGGATACAATTGCAGGAATCCTACACGAGATGACAGAGGCACGGATGGGGATGGTAGCTGTGGGCGGCTGGAGCTCTATCTTTCAAGAAATGCCAACAGAACTTGCTCTGGGTGGTAAAGAGAGGGGTCAAGGCCCTGCCTGCTTTGGCTCTGTGGATAGAGTGTGGATGGAAGGGTCGCAGGTTTGATTCCAGTCAGGGACACATGCCCGGGTTGCAGGCTTGGTCCCCAGTGGGGGACATGCAGGAGGTGGCCAATCAATGATTCTCTCTCGTCATTGATGTTTCTATCTCTCCCTTTTCCTTCCTCTCTGAAATTAATAAAAATATATTTTTTTAAATGGGGGGGAATCAAGGAGATCCTCAAAGCTTCTGGTCTGAGCAAGTTGAAAATGGAGTAGCCATTGGCAGGTGAGGGAGACTGAGGAAGAGCGGCCATGACAGGTGGAAAGGCTGGTGAAGAGGTTCTGAGTGTGGAGAGCAGGAGCGAGTGCACGCTGTCGCCTGGGAACTCCGCGCTGCCTGCTCTGCCCATGGCTGGAGGTGCACCAGGGCTGTAGCTGCGTGTGGGGCCGCTGGCTGGGACTGAGATCTGAATTTGGGAGCTGTCAGAGGTGGCATTTCAGACAGTGAGGTTGACAGGGTTAGTATATGTGGGAGATGCCTGCTCACACTCCTCATCACTTCATTCCACTAAACCCTGGAGATTTCTGCAAAGGAATTGTGTTTGCTCCTGTGGCTTCCAGAGGCGCCCCTCTCCTTCCGTGACCCTCCCACCATCCTTCACGCATGTGCACGTCTCACCGACTGCGGAGGAGGCAGGTGCTCTGAGCATCGCCTCACCCGAGTCCATCTCATGTTGGAGATGCTACACAGCTGTGAGGCTCATCCTGCGCTCAGGATGGTCCTACCGCTGCTTCCTGCCCCTCGCCCCCTAGCGGCTGACACCCCAAGGGCGGATATGAATGTGCGATTCTCAGCCACTCACCTGGCTGACAGCCACATTCCATGTCCTGCCTGGGGAATGACTAAAGACATGAGACTGTGAGCTTCACCTTCACATGAACGAAGATAAAAAGTGAGTGGAAAGCCACCTGGGCCCAGGAGGGGCGGAGGTAAGGAGGGGCTCCCACTGCCTCCTCGCGCCCTCCCTCTGCTCCCCAGCTCAGCATCCACATCACCCCTGTGGCTTCCACTGCAGCCCAGCCACTCAGAGCACCACACACGTTCCCAGCGGTGGACAGGACAGTCACCTTCCCTCTGAAGGAGGGACACCAGCTGGCCCTCTGAAAGGAGGCCTCTAGCCACCTGCTCAGCAGGACTCAGCATCGCTGCGATGCCCACCTGCACCTCACAGCTCATTCCGCCACCAGGCCGCGCCCAGGCCTCTGCCACCCCTCCGCCAGCCCCTCCTTTCCGCCCCCTAGTGCAGGGGCGGGTGGGGACTCACCGAGCCGTTGAGGCCATTCTGGGTGGCGGTTTTCTTCACCTCTGGCTTGGACGCGATGATGAGGTAGGTTTCAATGCCCTTCTCCTCTAGGTAATCGCAGCGGCTGCCCCCCTCACCGGGCTCCACGTCGAACTCTCCTTTCAGACAGTCCAGGGTGCTCTGGGAGATGTGCACGCGCCTGCAGCGCAGCCACAGGGGCCCTGAGCACGGGGCCCTCACCCACCCCATCCCGGCCCAGGCTGCCTTTCGGGGTGCATGGGACCGAGGGCGACCCGGGGCAGAGAGGGAGGTCCTGTGGGCGGTGTGGCACCTGCCCCTCTCGGAGCCTCAGTGTAAGTCCATGAGACCGGAATAAAACTGTGTCCTCACAGGCTGCTGAGAGCAGATGAGAAGGACCCTTAGGAGTCTGCACCTGCTCTTGGGGACAATGGACCCTTCTCCGTGAGCCACCCCGAAGCAGAGGCTGGTGACTGCCTGAGGGACTCCCTGGCCCAGGCGGTCAGGATTCAGCAGCCCTGAGCGCAGGCAGGTCCTTCTGTATCCGAGCCTGCTGCTGGCCATCAGGTAACGCCCCCTGGGGAGGCTGGCACTCTGACTGCAGTAGTGTGATGGCATCAGCCCAGGCAGCCCCGCCAGTGGGTAAAAGGCACGAGAGGACACACGGCCGCAGAGGTCCACGCAGGAGAGGCCACAGCCCACCTCAGACCAAGGAGATGGGCACCCGAGAAGGAACGCTGTTCCTGGTGGGATGGGGTCCTTGTCCGAGCCACAGACCTGAGGGATGGCTGTCCCCTCTGACCTCGCGCCTGCCCGCTGGGCAGGAACACTCACCCGGGGACGCCACCGGCCTCCATCTTGTTGGCCACAGTGACATCGGTAGACCACACGTCGTACTGCCAGCGCTTCT
Source organism: Murina feae (assembly GCA_004026665.1). NCBI lineage: Eukaryota > Metazoa > Chordata > Mammalia > Chiroptera > Vespertilionidae > Murina > Murina feae. Next base: position 5,075 of record PVJC01003965.1, on the reverse strand, counting down.
GGCCCAGGACGCCCCCCAGCACAGTGCCCGTGTGCACCCCCACACGCATGTCCACCCCGGTCTTCGTCTTCTCCCGCACATACCTGCCAGGTACACAGAAAGGAGGAGGGTCAGGGGAAGCCGCCACCAGCCCCCTCACCCCTCACTCCTTCGCTCTACAGGAGGGATCCCACGCGCTTTTTTCTCCTCTGGGCCAAGCGGCTCCCTGGGTGCCCCCCAGCTTTCTGTCTGCCTTTGAGCTGAGCGGGCAGGACTACCCCCAGCCTCATCCCGAGGGACCTCCAACTGTATAACATGGCTACGTCCCACGTAACATGGCTACGTCCCACACTACATGCCTGAGCAGACTCCTCCGGAGCCACCACGACAGACCTGCTCCTCCCACGGGCCCAGGCGCCCCCTCCCTGCAGCAGCACCCACTTACGAGATGGCCTCCACCATGGCGAGCCCCATGAGGATGGAGCACACGGCGTGGTCCTCCCGGTAGTCAGGCAGGCCGCAGATGCAGTAGTAACAGTCGCCCAGGATCTTAATCCGCAGCTGGTGGTATTTCTGAAAGGGCAGGGCGCGGGCTGTGGCGGGAGGAGTGACCGCAGAGGAGGGACAGGAGGGAGGGACCCCCGGAGCCGGCGCAGACTGCAAAGGGACTCACGGCCGCCAGCTTGTCGAAGCGGGCGAAGAGCTCGTTGAGCAGCTTCACGAGCTCCTGGGCGCTGCAGGTGGAGGACAGCTGGGTGAAGCCCACGATGTCCGCGAAGAGGATGCTGCAAGGAGGACGCACCGCGGTGAGGCTCCACCCGCACCCCTGACGCCACGCCCGCTCCTGCTCCCAACCCAGGGCAGCCAGGATCCCGGGAGCAGGTCCTTGCTCAAGCCCCAAAGCAGTGAGACCCAGGTGCTCTGAGGGTGAATTTGGGGCTCTGGCACTTAGCTTACCCTTGTGGGCTTCCCTCTATGGGCCCCTTCCCAGGCTGCCTCCCTCCTGCCCCAGGAGGAAGCAGGAGCCCAGTGCTGGCCCTAAAGGGTACATGGCCTCCCAGATGTCACAACGGGGCTGGACCACAGAGCCCAAAGCATGTCTCAGCCCCGATGCCCGTCAGCAAGGCCGCTCACACTGCAGCGCCGGCTCTGCTTCTAGACCCGGGGGAGACCTTGATCCTCAGCCCTCAGCTGACCCCACAGGGCCCCACCCCATCCTGCTCCCCGAGCCTGTGCGGGGTCGGCGCACCTGACATTCTCATGGCGGTACATGTACATGGTGTTGAACTGCTGCTGGTCCTTCTGGCTCTCGTCCTTCTTCATGTCCTTCAGCATCTCGTCAGCCACATGCTTGGGCAGGATGGAGAGCATAAGGTTCTCCTGTGGGCGCAGGGAGGGCAGTGAGGGGGGACCTCGGGGTCTCATGGTGCTCATCCAGGGGCAGCTCGAGTACTTCCAGGAAGAAACACCCGATTCTGGCAACGTCAGCCAGGAACCATGTGCCCCCACGCACAGACCCCGGAGCACAGGCCCAGGGCGGGCAGCACCTGCACTGAGCAGGCTCAGAGCTGAGGCCTGAGCCCCTTCGGGAGTGCTGATGGGCGCCAGGAGCCCAGGAAGAAATCCAAGCCTCCGAGGCGTCCCCCGGCCACAGGAAGTGTTCTCTGCTGCTCCTGCCCCGGGGCAGGGCCTAAGCAGGAGGCGCTTCTCCTCTCCCCTGGGTGGGCAGGCAAGAGGCCTCAAGGATCTGGTGTTGAATCCCAGCCCCTAAGGGCTGTGCCTCAGCCCCCTGACAGAGACAGATCTGCTGTAGGGCAGCCCCTCCATTGCCCTAGGACCGTCTGCAGACCAGAGCCCCCACCTGCTCGCCACCACAGCACAGGAGGATCCCCACCTCCCATCTGTTCTCATGGGCAAAATCAATCCTCTCTTAGAGCGACTCACGTGGCCATAGCCAGGCACGTCCGCCTGCCCAGCCTGAGCACTTACAGAGGCCACGCCTGTCACTCTCACATTTCCATGGCAACAACCACCCTTAGAAACCTCCGGGAGGGCATCACGCAGCTCAGGAATGAGAAGCCAAAGGAACCCAGGGTGTGTGAGGGCACAGGGACCGCCCCCTGACACGGGGACTGAGGACTCTCCTGGAACAGGAGGTTTTTTTTAACCCTCACCTGAGAGTGAGGATATTTAGGATATTTCCCCTTGATTTTTTAGAGAAAGTGGAAGGGGGGAGAGAGAGAGAAAGGAAAAAGAGAAACATCTAAGTGTTTGCCTCCCACATGCACCCCGACCAGGGTGGGGATCAGATCTGTAACCCAGGTACATGTCCTTGACTGGGAATCGAACCAGAGATGCTCCAGTGCACAGGCCAACACTAACCACCGAGCAATCCTGGCCAGGGCCAGGAGGGTTTTCAAACGAGAGATGGGGCGTGGAGGGGAGGGAGAAGGGTGTTAGGAGAGGGTGCTGCCAGCTCTCGTGGGCTACCTAGGGACAGAGCTGCTGGGGTCCCCAGGGAGAAGGAGTGGGGGGGGGGGCAGCAGCGAGCACCGAGGCTAGGGCGGGAATCTGGGGATCCCAATCAAGTCCTGTAAGGTGCTCCATGCCCCAACCACAGCCCCAATTTCCCTGAAGGGGAAGGACAAGCCGGGTCTCCTGAGGGGGACCTCCACCGCCACCTCCCAGCACGACGCAGGCTCAAGGCTGTCAGCCATGGCGGGACGAGGCAGCAGCAGGAGACTCAGTGCAGCCCGAGGCCCAGGACCCGCCCAGAGTCCCCGTGTGACCAGGCCCTGAGCGGCTCTCGGGTGGGGGAGTGTGGGAACCATCACTGCGTTGTATGATTTCCGTAACTTTTTTCGAGAGAGGAACACACTGAAAGCACAAAAGCATCTGAACAACAAGAAAGCAGCTGTGGTTGGACGTGAAGGCTGCCAGCTGGCTCGTGTGGCTTATGAGACCCGAGTCCCCTCAACATGGGCAGCAGGCAGAGGCCACCCGAGTCGTGGTGATGACACTGGTCTAAACAAGCCGGGCGTCCGCAGAAAGGACAAGCACCTTACAGAGCAAGGAGCACAGGGCAGCCGCCAGGGACTCCACACTCGTAGGCCCAGGGCAGAGGGAGGGCATGGCAGCGGGCAGTGGGGAGAGCACCCACCCTGCCAGTGACAACCAGGACTTTTGTGACAGCCAGATCCAACCCCCACCTCCGTGGCTCTGCTCTTCCTCCGCGGGCGCCCAGCACTTGGGTGCTCTACCCGCCACCCTCCTCCAGAGACCCAGGCCTCCAGACGGGGCACCCGCCGGCCTTCCTGGCCCCATTTCCCTGCTCTCCTCGTGTCTCCTCCAGAATAGACAAGCCCCTCCTCCCCTCTCCCCTCCTCCCCTCCCCCCTGCACCTTTCAACAACCTCACCCACACCCTGGCCCTGCCCAGGCCTGCTCCTCTCCCTGTGCCACGTCAGCCTTGGTGTCTCTATTGGCGCTGACATCACCTGCCCTTAGATTCAGAGACTCTAAGCCCTTTCCTGGATCCCTTCTGGAAGTACGCTCGTCTCCAGCTCTTCTAGAAAAACGCTCATCTGCTCGTAGAGGACCCCTGCCACCACACTCAGGGCCCAGGGGAAAGGCCTCAACACCTCACATGAGTTCTTGGAGGAGGAAGGAGGCTAGGATCCAGGCGCCCTTGTCTGGTGGCCCCCACAGGAGATGCAGGAGTGGCGGGGAGAGGGGCCCCCGGGGTAGCCGAGCCTCAAGGGATGTGGCTTGCCCTCTCGGGCATCGGGGCAGAGCCTGCTCTTCCTAAAATAGCACTTGCTATATGTTTCGGGAGTCACAAGAATGTTCCCAGCCTCTGACCCATTGACGACTCTTGCGGGAAATTATCCAGCAAAAATAACCCAAAAGAAGTAAGAAGACACACACGCAAGGGGAAGCGCACGCAGTGTCACTACACGCGTGGAAAACACTGCCCACGGCCCCAATGCCAGCAAATGGCTAATTAAACCGGGACGCAGCCTTTGTGGGGGGGATTATGCCACTTAAACTGGTCTCAGTAAAAACCGTTGCCACAAGAAAATGAGAGCGGAAAGCAGGACGGACACAGACTGTATTCTGCAAAGGTGATGTGGGATACACGTACGTCTAAGTAAAGGCAGGGGCCGGGGGCAGGGCAAAGAGCAACTGGGGGGATGGGGTTAGGAGAAGACGTAAAATGTTTTTCCAAATGCTATATATGGTTACGCTGCTGCTTTTTAAAAGAACCTTTTAAACTGGAAATAAACACAGAACTTCCTGTTGCCTCCAGCGGTGACCCTGACCACGGCTTATCCACAGTTTTCTTAGAAAGGGGAGATCCTGGCAAGGGCAAAAGCAAGCATCTCTGTCTGAGTCCCAAAAATCAACCGCAAGAGAACTGAGTGGGAGAAGCACGGGGCTCCAGACCGGGAATGAAACAGTCTGACAGCTTTAAGATGCGACTCGATTTTACATACAGTCCCAGCCCGAAGTGGCACCTGCACAAGCCCCTTGGTCTTTAGCAGAAGCCAAGGGTCTGGAATGAGGAGGTGGAGACCTGCGGCGAGCCCACCTCACAGGAAACTCATGCCCTCGGCCTTCGCCAGGACTGGCCATGAGAGGAGGAGCTGGGGGGGGAGGGCGGTCTGCGTGCCTGGGACTCAGCCCAGAGAAGCCTCAGAAAGGCTTCAAGTCTGAGGGCAGCTGTTGCCTGGAGGAGGGGGAGCCTTGCTCTGGAGGCCCCGGGAGAAAGCGGAGGAGAGAAGGCTGCTGGAAACTCCTCTAAAAGTCCAAACAGCTCCCGTGCAGAGTGTGCTGCCTGAGACGTGGTGACCTCCCATCCCGACCCGCCAGAGGCCACAGGAGGGAGTCCCCACAGGGTGGACAGCTGGCCCGGGTCCCGCCAAAGGCCCACAAGGCTTTGATGGTTACCCTAAAAACACAGGAGCTCAGTCAAGGCCTGACCCTCTCTGGGAAAAGACCTAATGAGTCTCAAAAAGGAAGAACAAGCACTGGGAACCTCCAGGAGGCTTGCGGGTACAGAACACACTGCCCAGTCCTGCGAGAAGCACCCGGCTG
>PVJC01003964.1:0-57856 GCA_004026665.1 Murina feae | reverse complement strand
AGGTCGAATTGAGGGACACCCCCTCACCCCGTGCATGAATTTCGTGCACTGGGCCACAAGTTATCCCTATAATTTCATAAGTGCAGAAATTGAAACTCAGGAAACTTGGGTGAATTCCATAAAGATAGAGTAACCTGTGTTTTCTGACTTCCAAGTTCACTTTCTGCCTATAAGACTATGTGGCCACTCAAGCTTAAGCAGAGTATAGATCGCAGCCACTAGCCCAAAGCCTAGGGCAGGGTGCAATGTGGAAGCAGGGCTGAGGCATCTCAAAGGCCCAGGTGCCAGCTGCAGAATTGTTCTGTGCCTCTACTCACCTCAAAACTGGGTTTGTTGGGATAAATAACTCAATGCATGTAGAAACTTGGCCTCGTAATTGCTCAACAATTATTAACTGTTTTAAAACAGTCGTATCCTTTTTATAGGCATGTAGTCTTTATAATTATTAAAATTAGTTTTATAGTCTTTATAATTATTACCATCATTAATAGAGAATGGCAATAAGATAAGGTTAAAGTCAGTTCCAAGAAAAACAGGAATAACTTAATACCCACAAAAAAGCAGAGAAGTGTGGGGATTAAGTTATCCATCTTCAAGATCCCTCCGTACTGTTACTGATTCTGTGGAACCTTCCATGATTGTAGCCAATAGAGTGGGTTAGAAACTCTAATGTGACACAGCTCTTCTTCCTTCCTTCTCTGGTAGACTTTCATACTCTCTATTGCAGTATTACAATTGCTTCCTTAGCATCCTCCTTCTTCAGAGGGAGATCTTCCTATAGGCAGGGACCCCCTCCCTCAAATTCCAGCATTGTACCTGGCAGAGGACAGACATTCAGCTAGTGAAATCTGTCAAATGGAATTAATTAGAGATGACTTCATGGCAACAATTGCAACTGATGACCTGGGAGTGGTTGGACCATTAGGAAGATTTTCCACAAAGTAGTTTACAGGGTGGTTCATAGCAGAGGACCCAGAGGAGCACAGAGTATAGGTAGGAGGATGCTACAACTGCAAAGTGATGTGGAATTCAGAGCTAGCATCATGGGCAAAGGATTCAACATACCGAAGGTGAAGCTGCACCCAGTGACTTAGGAATGACGTGGGCTTAGAGAATGAAGGAGAGAAGGCAGATTAGGTCATGTCAACACAATTGGGAGTCAAGAGAAGTCTACAATGGGTAATTGATTATTGCCATTTTTAACAGTATCATTACTTCTTTAATATTAGCAATTCTATATATTTCTGTTCAGAATCACAATGAAAATTTACATATGAGCTTAAATATGGTCAATAATACAAGAGCAAATGCTTATCTAATCTATAAACACAATGCATACAGGAAACTGTGCTTCTTAAACTTTTAAAAATTATCCTCAAAACCCAAATGTATGCCTACTCACTGTGTCCTTGAAGTTCAAAAAATATTTCAAGCCTTCAGCAATTTTTCCACTAAAAATGATATTCCTCTTGAACTGAGTCATAGAGGTAACAGACTAGAGAGCAACATTTTTTCAATATTATCTAATGAAACAGTAAAACTATTATCTAGACATTTTATATATCACTTTCTGACTCAATTCTCCAGCCATCAAGTTTTATTGCTTGAAACAATAAACAACCGATGGAAGAATTTTATTTGGAAATACAAGTATGTAAGTTTTACTATGGCATAAGGGAGACAAGAAAGCTTTAAAAAATATTGTCCATCTATGACCCACTATACAGAAAAAAAATAATTTTAACCAAAATTAGTTTTTATGCCAAAAACTAACACACTAGAAAAAGAAAAGTACTGCCATCCAACCTGCAGAGGGTTTGTTAAAAATGTCATGAGTAACTTCTCAAAGTTCTTCATGATTCAAGAGTTGGTAGTAGGTCTATTAGTGAGCAGCAGGGAGATCACCCATTGTACACTCAGTGTGTGAAGTTAAAAAGAAAACGCTTGTTTTCTAACAGAAAGAAACAGTAAGCATTAGAAAAATCGTTAAGAATTAGAAAAAGCAATGTAGAAAACTGCCCAATCTCTTCTCTCAGCTTCCATGAGCCAATCGTGGAGGAAGCTTCCATTGTGTTTTCTTCCTGTTCTCCATGGGAGAAGTACTTTTCACAGCTTCTTAGTAACATGTTTCCTCAAAGTTTCTGAAGAATGAGATTGTCTGGGCAAGGAGAGTTAGAACATAATGCTCGAGCCAGAAAAATGGACCAAGTAACAGAAACCATGGCCAGCACTCCTATCCGGCTGCAGCGGGCCTCAGCCTCCGCCATGGACATCCATCACCCAGCGCTGGCCTCACCTGCTCCTCAACAAGATGAGAAGTCTGCAAGTCTGCATTTTAAACACTAAGAAAAAATATCATTGGACCTCTACCCACTTGACTGGGAAATTACTGATGGAAGAGGCACCTAAAAAACATAGATCTTGGGGAAGTCGGAAATCTAGGTATCACTTGCCAAGCTTCTCCGCCTGGGCTCCTTCCCGCTTCGCTCAGGAGAAGGCAGTCAGCTCTTCTCTCTGAGCTCCATCGACCATTTCCCCTAGTTCCTGAAGCATCACTCTATGCTCAGTTACAGCCACAGGGCTCTGCCTTGAAAGATAACAATAAGAAGCACATATGCATCCATGAATACAGAAATATGCACTTACATGCTGCACACATAAAAACCCATGTGCATGCACATGTGTATATGTGTACACATGGACACACACATGCTATATATACATAGGCATACATATACCTGGTTATCTATACACACACATGTCTATACATATGTAGTTATACAGATTTGCATATATACATATTTGCATTTATAAATAAGTATGCAGTTACATAACACATAGATGCATGCATACATTTATACACACACTACATGCATATAGATGTACACATATATTCAGTCATATATGTGTACATATACATGTACGTGTATATATATGCCTACATGTATTTATGTGTATATTAGAGGCCTGGTGCACGGATTCATGTACAGGTGGGGAGGTCCCTCAGCCTGGCCTGCACCCTCTCGAAATCTGACACCCCCCGAGGGATGTAGTAGTGCGTGAAGTGACAGGTGGTTGGGGAGGACCTTGAGCTCAGGCCAGGCACAGCGCTGCTCCTGCTCATCCTGACCTTGCTGTGCCTGCTACCACCACCAAGGAGGTGGGAGAGGCTCATGCCACTGCAGCTGCACTTGCCAGCCATGAGCCCTGCATCTGGTGCCCATCAGTCAGCTGAGTGGTGCTCCCATTGTGGGAGTGCACTGACCACCAGGGGACAGCTCCTGCATTGAGCATCTGCCCACTGGGGGTCAGTATACATCATAATGACCAGCCAAACGTTCGTTTGGTCATTCAGTTGCTTAGGCTTTTATATATATAGAGTATGTATATGTATGGAAATAGGCAATACAAAGCTTATAATAACCAGTTTGGTTTACAAAACCCATGAACAAGAATTATTTATCTTCTCTTGAAAGCATAAATCTATATACCTCTATATTGACCTGCTATTGTCCTGGCTGGAGTGAAGAATGAAATCAGAAATTAGAAAAACAATTTGGAAACTATACATGTATATGGTACCAAAATGTTTTAAAGAAAATGGGAATAGAGATTTGAGTTATGAACGATTAGAACACTAAATCTTTCATATATATATATAAAATAAAAGAGTAATATGCAAATTGACCATTACCCGAGACACATAAGCCACGCCCACAAGCCAAGCCATGCCTCCCAGCCAACCGGAGTGACTGTATGCAAATTAGTGCAGCCAAGATGGAGGCCGACAGCCATGGAGCTAGAGCAAACCAGAGGTTTCTGTTGCAACTGCCTGCCTAGGCTGGCTGAGCCTCTGCTCACGGCCATGCCCACCAGCCAATCAGAGTGGCTGTATGCAAATTAACCCAGCCAAGATGGAGGCTGGCAGGGTGGCTCTACACTGGGAGCCTCCGCGGCTGGCATAGCTGTGCCAGGTGTGTCAGCTCAGTAGGGGGGGTCTGGCCTGGGGCCTCCTTGGGGCATCCAGGAGCGCCTGTCATGGGTCCACTGCCTGGCTCTGCCCCCTGGGGGCCTCTGCGGGGCCTGCAGGAGCAGCCGTCCTGGGTCTGCTGCCTGGTTCCGCCCCGGGGGCCTCCTCGGGGGTGTGCAGGAGCACCCATCCAGGGTCTGCTACCTTCATCCGCCCCCCAGGGGCCTCCACAGGGCGTGTGGGAGCGTCTGCTACACAGTGCAAAGAATCTCAAGCCATTCTGCTGCCTGGCTCCACCCTGGGTGTGTTTGTTCAGCAGCAGGGCCCCATGGAGGGATCCTGCACCAGCGTCCGCCCCTGGCTTGCCACCCAGCTCTGCACCAGGTGTGTCCCCTCAGCAGTGGGGGCCCACCAGGCATGTGTGATCGTGGGCCCTCTGGTAGAAAACGTCCAGGCCTGCACTCACCAGCCCTCCCACCCCCCAGTGCACGAACCCTGAAAGGGCTGTGGGCAGCCTGAAAATGGCTCTCAGCCCCTCACCCAGGCTGGCCAGGCACGCCAGCAGGTGGACATCCCCCCCCCCCCAGGGTGTCCCAGACTGCAAGAGGGCACAGGCCGGGGCTGAGGGACTCCCCCCTCGAGTGCACAAATTTTTGTGCACCGGGCCCCTAGTATATATATAATTTTCTTAATATGGACCCCTTTGCAGTCCAATGAAATCCTTGCCTAAGGGAAAAAATATAATATGCAGTTACATTTATATAGATAAGTATGCATTTACATAACATATATATAAACACAGTCTATCTTAGTTCCCCTAAGGCTAAGAAACTTGGCCTAGGGGTTTTGTAACAAATTCTTCTAACCTCAATGTCCCTTCTTCAAAGAGCACAAATTCATCAGAAAAATATTGCACATTGTGCAAACCCTTCCTCCCATTTGTAATTGGAAAGTCTCTAAATTTTCTTATGACTTTAAATATGCTCAGAAATGTCATATAAGCTAGTAATTTTTTTAAATCTGGAACTAGAAATTACAGTAAAACTTCTAACTCAAATTTTAACATCTCTTTAAAGTTGATGAAATGGAGCAGAAAGAAGCCAGTTGTTCCATACAGGAATCTACACAGGATCTGTATGTTAGGAGGCACGTTAGAACCTCAGTATTAAATGTCAGCTGTGAATCACATACTTAGACTGATCCATGTGGGCGAATCATTACCTTGTGGAATGGGCAATAGGCAAAGACTAGTATTTGCAAACGCAATTCTTATCTTTCCATCAATAAAACACAGCTCTCAACTTTGAAATGTGGACCTGATTATACTTCCAAGCCTTTCTCTGAAACGCATTGACTTGAAGAAGAAGCCAAACCATTCAGGCACCAGAGAGTAAGATTCGGTGATGAGATTTGAAAAGAGCTACAAGGAGAGCCACACATTTGAGGAGAGACATAAGGAAGGGCCACCAGGACTGCCAAATTCAGAAGACAGCAGCCAAAATCTCTGACCTCCAAGCAACAAAGGCCTCTGGCCTCGCTCTGCAGGAAACTCCGTGCCTAACAGGAGCAACAGAGAAACAGAATGTTTTGGATGCTTCAGAAAGGAGCTGCAGACAGACAAGGGGAAGAGTTCTGTCCTGGAGAGTGAGGAGAGGGGGATGTGGGGCCAGCTGGGCAGGCAGAGAGCCCTGGGTGTCAGCTGCTCCGACCCATCTCTCCACTGCCCACCTCCGCCACTCTTGCCAGACACGTACCTGGAAAGCAAATATGTATCCGCTCCCCAGATGTAATGAAACGCAATTAAGAATTTATCTTTCTCTGACAATTATAAGAGCAGTCTTCAGAGGAAACCATCTAAACTTACAAGGATTCTACTTTATCTTAGAGTTCCACTTTAACTAATGGCTCCTAAATTACTTGAGTGGAAAATTAAGAATGCAAAGCGTCACTTAAGGATGCATTAGGAACAGGCGCCCTTGCCGTAAGACTTTCATTAGGGAAGCCATGTACACACGCATTTGAAAATACACACGGATCTCTTCAGAATATAGGTGAGGAGATAAAGCAATCTATTTGAATTATATCTGGGACTGCGACTGTGTTTAGACTTCTAAAGTGGATAAATCTAGGATTTCTTAAAATCATGATTATCTGCCGCTCAGTTCCAAATGCAGCTACTTTCTCCCCACTTTCCCACTTCAGGTCTGAGTGATGTCTGTTCAACAACCATGGAGATTTTCCTTGGGGCTGGGGGAGTAGAGGGAGCCACACTTTGTTAAAGAACTGCGTGGGAAAATCAGCAAATAAAAGGTAAAATGTAAAAAAACATAACTGCCTTCTGAAGCATTACTTCCTAAGCTCTAAAGTGCAGTGGACTCTTCAATCCCTGGAGAGCTTAAATACAGATTCTGATTCCATGGAGAAGCCCGAGGCTCTGCATTCCTACCAGTGAGGATACAGCAGGGCTGGCCTGGCTCCAGGTTCAAGGCACCAGAAAGACGGGTCTCAGCCTGCCGGGTCACACAGCACAGAAAGGACTCCTAGTTCCCAGAGGACGTGTTTGAGTCTTACCCCGGGGCACACAAGAAAACGTATCAGACAGGAAGTGACAGGAATGGAGGGTGAGTAAAATCTTGAGTTGGCTCTAATTTATTACTACAGATGAAGTCATGTGTAAAACTACTACTTCATTATCACTCAGCTGACTTGCCTCTGGCTACTGCTGTTCCCAGGAGAAGGAGGAGCCGTTATTAAGTAGTGAATGCATCCCTGCTGCCGTTTACCCTGCTTCAGGCCCACAGGGAGCCACCTCATTAATAAGTCAGCATTTGAAACTGGGGGCAAATACCCATGCGACTGCTCATCTGTCTCACGTAAACGTCAGTGATTCTTTCCCTTCCTAGTCACTCAGTGAGCCAGGTCCGTCCCTTCCTACGGCTTTTCCCATTGGCTACTGAGGGGATGACGGCTTCCTTGAGGGACCTTCAGAAACACTCCACTAAGACCATTTTCAAAATTATCCATCCTAAAACTGTTCCCCAATGGGTGAGAATCACTCCAGCCTTTCATATGGTGACACACATCGGAATTTAATTTCACTTATTTTTCAATTCACCTCCCAAGTATTAGCCAATGATTTCCGTGATGCTGTGATTAGAACCACTGTTTAAATTTTCTTTTAAAATGTCTTGTCACAACTATGTTTACAGGATTAAGTTTTAAAATGAAAGATCATTCCAATATTAATATGCCCAAGACTGGCACACATAGGCATTTGCACAAAAATATTTGACTGTGAGATAAATCTGGAGACTCAATAGGCAAGATCGTCTTAGAGAATATCAGTATACTCTCATCTAAAACGCACTCTCACCCTCGTGACAGGTACACTTCAGCTATGGCATTGAATTAATTGAGACTTTTCACTTAGACTCATCATCCTATATAATAAAAGGGTAATATGCAAATATTACAACCAATATTACATCCAAACAATCAATCAAAGTATAATATGCTAATGATATGCTAAATCTGCTCAACCACTCACTATGATGTGCACTGACCACCAGGGAGTAGATAGTCAACCAGTCAACCATTTGCTATGACGTGCACTGACCACCAGGGAGCAGATGCTCTAACCAGTAAGCTTGCTACTGAGCTCCGGCCAGTCAGGACAAAGTGAGATGGTCTGGACATGCTCTGGAGTCCTCCTGCAGTCCCTCCCTGGCCGGATCATGCATCGTTGGGGTCCCTTAGCCTGGGCTGTGCCCTGTCGCAATCTGGGACACCTTGGAGGATGTCAGAGAGCCAGTTTCAGCCTGATCCTGCAGGCCATTCCCTTTAGGAGGGTGCCAAACGCAGGGCTCTTGTCTGGCAAGCACTGCTGTGACCGCATAAGCCTTTTCTGATAGGGACTGATTGGGTATGAGCCCAAGACAGGCACAATGGGGCCAGGATGAGCAGGAGCAGCATGTAGGAGCTGCAGGTGGCATTGGGCTGTGAGTTTTGGCCTGATCCCTGCAGGACACCCAGAGGGACCCCACCTGTGCACGAATTTGTGCACTGGGCCTCTAGTGTTATTGTAAAAGGCTAGGAGTGGGAAAGTAAAACAGCCTGGTCCAGATCCTTTATTCCAACAGCCTGGAACTAAAGTCTAACAGAAATTCACTCAAGATATCTATCCGCATCACAACACCACAGCCCATGGTGTATGCCATCATTGCATGCCATTCCTCATTTTAAATCCATGGTGCTATTGCATTATATTTAAATTTACCATACCACACACAGGCTGTAATTTGAGAAAATGAGGATTTCCTGAGTATATCTTCCTGTTGGTTGGCGAATGGACTACCAGAGAGCCTGGAGCAATAGGCAGACAGCTCCAGATGGGCAGGCAGCCATTTTAATAAGCAAGGAACTCGCTAGACTTACCTTGAGTCACAACAAGGTGAGTAGATGTCCACACCCACTACCAGAATCTCAGAAGTTTGCATGAGGCCTTCACTGGGTGCAGTCATGCATTCAGTCCAGATGGTCTCAACATGCATTGCTCTCTCAAGACTGTGTCCCTGAATATGGCCCAGCTGTGGAACAGAAGTGGTACCGCTCAAGGACAGGGAGAGGTGAGGGGCTCTATGGCACTGGGGCAGTGGATGGGTTATGTGTTCTGGATAACCTCCTCCCAGTCACATGCCCAGATGACCTCTTCTGACATCTTGTTGTCCAGTGAAGGCCCAGTGCTAACACCACAGCAAAGGTCTCCCGGGTGCACTCAACAGACAGAAAAAGCAACCCAGGGGTCACTGACTGGTTGAAAACCATGTTGGAGAAAAATAATAGGAGTGGGGGAAAAAAGAAGAAATGGCAATTTAAAAAAGAACAAGGTAATTTTAGATGCAGGAGGCCTGACAGACATTTAATCCTGCGGAGCATGTTTCGTTCCATGACCACATGAAACCCAAATGACTAGTGAGCCACAGACACCGACCCCAATAACTACACACTGAACAGTCACGGCCTTTCCTCCACTGTCCGGGTGACAGGGTCTGCCCCCGCTGGAGCTACCCACTCAGCAATCATACAAACAAAACGAAGACAGAAAAAGGTACTTGACAGGAGAATGACCTTGAAGCATCTTCTGTGAAGTGCTTTCCATGTCTGCCTGGCACATGCTCACAGTTTCTGCTCCTTTTCCTTCCCCCAGAGCTTGGAGACAAGGGTGGGGAACCTTATCCTGCCAATGGCCATCTGGGTATTTATAACATCACTCTCGGGCCATACAAAATTATCAACCTAAAAATTAGCCTGCTGTACTTGGTCAAACACTTGATTAACTCACCCTTAATGCCTTAGCAGAGCCAGAATGAATGATTTCACGGGTCTTATATGGCCCATGGGCCGGACATTCCCCACCCCTGCTCTGGAAGGAAGGAGAATTCCGGGCCATGTTTCTCTCTGATGAATCCAGATGAGTCTCAAGGTAAAGCTGAGGCATCTTGTCAGCTCAGCTCCACGGCAAATTCAGCTTCTGTAAAGATCAACACTCATGCAAGGTCGGGAGTGAGACAAGGAGAGGGAAAGTGTGTGCATTTGCTATTTTGTCAGCTTGGTCTCCCATACTTGAAGTAATAAAAACCCACTCTAAAGAAACACTTCAGAGAACCTCTGTTCAAAAAAGGAACTTCTTTTTCTTTCTTTCTGTGTTCACTTTTGTAGTTGTCCACATGTGTATCATTATTTTTTTATTATTAAAACAAAGCTAAAGAACAAAACAAAGTAATGGAGCAAATGCTTTGGATTTGGGCTGGACAAGAAATGCGATTATAGCATTGAGAGCAGGACCTAATTTTGTGTGAGATTGATCCATGGTGTTATTGATGAACAGAAATGGTTGGCCTGGTTCAAATCCAGTGCTGTTCAAATGCTGAGCAGCCAGCATTTTCCCTCTGGCTGAGTGTCTGTGGTGACTCAGTGGTACCCACAGGAGCAGTAAGTGACAGGCCACATGGCAAGACAAGAATGTGGCTCCCGGAGAGGGGGAGCCACCGGGAGACCTTTCCTATCCCACCTGCCCATCCTAACCGAAGAGCTGCCCACAGGGGACTCTACCTCAATGCGCAGCACCACTGTGACAGGACACTGCCTTTTCTGTGCTGGCTCCTGACAGCGTGCAGGTCAAAGGAGGCAAGAGGATTGAGTGTTGCAGGAATGCCCAGCCCCATGAAGCGGGGCAGCAGGAAGGGTTCAAAACACATGCTGTGGCTTCCCGTTAGAACAGCCTCCCACACAACAGGAGGGGACAATCAGAGAGTGTCCATTCTCACCTTGCTGGAGGAATATTTTAGCAGTAATTTGAGAAGCATTGAAAAGATTCCCACAGATGATTAGAATCAATAATCATTAAACAATATGTGTATGTCTTGGGCCATATTTTAAACCACATGTTATTTTTTAATGTGAACATAATGCAGTCTTACATAGAGATACTTGCAATGGGACATCTGGAGACCACGGAGTCAGAAAGTTAGGCATCAACCCCAGTATCTTCCCTAACTCTCCTATCCTCAGACAAGCCCACAACCCACCAACTGAGTCACTTCTGTCTTCTCTGCATTCTCTCTCTCTCTCTCTCTCTCTCTCTCTCTCTCTCTCTCTTGTCTTAAAGAACAAGGCAAACAGACTGCTCTGGGAACCTGACTTTATCACTCCTGGTCTAGCACTAATGCAAGGGCCTCCCACCTGCATCCCTTCTGCACCTTCCACCTCCCACCTGCACCGGCTCCTCCCTTCAGGCATGGCCATTAGGCACGTGTGCCTTGAGGGGCCCAGGGGCTGCTCTCCAGCTATGGGTACTCCTCCCAGCTCCCAATCGTGAATCCAGGCCCCAGGCTCAGCACATTTTTGAAAGCCATCAATCACTCAGCGTGGGCTAACATTAGCCCTGCTTTCTGTCATCATGTCTTTTCTAAGACAATCCTCTGACGTTAGCCCCTTGCTTCAAGCCCTTTAGTTCAAAGGCTTTGACATCACTGCTCTCAGGATAAAGTGAAGAAAATCCACATTTCTTTCTGATATGGTATAAAGCTTTTAAAGACATGTGCCCACCACATCTCCTTGCATTCTCTCCCTAAAATTCATGCCCCAGCCCCGTAAAACTAGCTTTAGGTACCCACCCCAATGTGCTGCTCTGTGTCTCGATTCACAGCTGTTCCCCCAACTTGACTCTTAGACGTGCATCCATCCATGTACTTACTGGGTGGACACAATCTGTACTGAATTCATCTCTGAGACCCTGGTGTCTGGGTGGGCCTTGGTGCCTAGAAACATTCAATTAATATTGCCCAATCATTTTTTTTAATCATCACCTGAGGATATTTTTTTATTAATTTTTAGAGAGTAGAAGAAAAGGATAGAGGGAGAGAAAGAGAGAGAGAGAGAGAGAGAGAGAGAGAGAGAGAGAGAGAGAGAAACATTTATGGATGTGAGAGAGACACATGCATTGGTTACCTACTGCAGGTACCTACCTGCCCTTGACCAGGAATCGAACCTGCAACTCTTAGGTCCTGGTACCTATGCTCTAACCATTGAGAAAACTGGCCAGGACAGTAGTTGCCCGATGGTTTCAATTGGCTGTCGAAGGTTACAAATGTATTCATTCCCCTGCGATGTTTGTCGCCTCCTGAGTGCTGGAGTGGAGAGAAGACTGGAGAGGTGGTAGAACGGGTTTGAAAGATCCAGGCTCTGACACCTACATTATGATTTGTCATGAGCGGGAATGAGGAGCATATTAGCTGCATTCACTCCACTGTGACTTTAAATGATATCCTTGTCAAGGGACGCATGTGAAGAATTGCTCAGGATAAAATTATGAAGAAGATGCAAGCATTAGCCAGAAGTTAATTTTGCTCTCAAATACTTGGTTAACTTTCAAGTTAATGTTGATATGTTCATATATCTCTTTTACAGTAAAGCTTCACAAGGTGACATGGAAAGCTAGAAACTATCAGGAAAGAGCCCTGGTGGAATAAGTGGTCCTTCTGTGATGTGTGCGCGCACACACACACACACACACACACACTGTGTCCAGGGAGACAAAAATCTCACTGTAGGTCATTTGGTTTTCCAGATCAGCTCCTGGACCTCAGCTCCCCCAACTGGCTCACTGGCCAGTGCTGCAAGGCTTGCCAGTGCTTCCCACCCAGTCAGCACTGTGCCCTGTCATTTCCTATCCAGGTTCCTCCCGCCTCTGTCACACCAGCACCATCTCCTCTGTCCCACGAGCTAGCTCCTCACAATGCCACCCCGGCCCTGATGGCCCTCTCTGCCTCCCTTGGCTTTTACCCGCCCCCTGCAGATCTCCGCCTGTCCCAGGCTCTCTGCCTTCCACAGGGCCCCTCAGGGGCCATCTCCCCTCACATCCCACCAAGGGCCTTTATCTGCCAGCAGCCCTTTTGCTTCTCATTTCTGGGAAGCCCACCTCTGCTGTTTGCTGGACCTTATCCTGCACCCCTCAGACAAAACCAAGCCCGAGACCTCAGGCCCCTGCCCTGCACCACACTTTGGTTAGCCTGCCGATCTCAGGAGGGGACTCATGAGCACTATGAAGCACACATGTCACAGAGGAGCTGGAGGGTGGCGTGCAAAGTGAAAAGTAAGGCATGAAAACAAGGTGATTCTCAAGGCGACTTGAGAAGCAGGATTTTTGTGTTAAAGAAAAGGCAAACCAACTGTTCTGGGAACCTGACCTGGGAGTCAGAGAGGCCCTCCAGCCTGGGCCCACAGGCAGCTGCTGAGTGGCAGATGGAGGGTCCTTCCCTGTCTTAGTCATGTGACAGGATACAGGTGTCAGCCATTGCCATGTGGCAAGCACTTTGTAATACACAGATGTATCAATTACACATGGTGTGTCCCTTACTCACAATGGTCTATGTCAGTTAAATCCCAATAAAGCTGGGAAAGTACAAAAAAAAAATGCTTCATTTCCCAGCCGGGCCTTTGGGGGCCAGAGCTCAGCCCACCCAAATCCTCAGGCTCAGCAAAATGACCTCGGGCTAGATGACCTCGACTTAGAGATTGACTGATTAGCGGGAATGAAGCAGGTCTTTCCACTGGTGGCATGGCCTGCTGGGAAGGGGACTGGCTTTAGGACAGACAGGCTCTGTCTGGCACGTCCCAGCTTCGGCACCTTGGTGAGGCGCCTGTGTTTGCTGAGCCCCAGCTGTGCTCATCATGGGATGGGCAGACTGATGCTGGCCTCCCAGAGCCTCAGGAAGGGGGACACATGATACTCACCCAGCACTGAGCCAGTGTCTGCAGCAAAGCGGTGTCTCAGTGAATCCCGGGTTTCGTGACTATGATCTTTAGGGAAAGCAGAGTGTCCGAAAGTTCAGACCCTCCTATTAAAATGCCAATTCCTGGGTCTCAGGACCAATCCACCCAGCCCACTGAACCAAGACAGGGCCTCCAAATCTGCATTTTGACACACTGCCCAGGCTATTCTTTTTTTAATGTATTTTTATTGAGTTTAGAGAGAAAGGGAAAGGATGAGAGAGATAGAAACATTAATGATGAGAGGGAATCATTGATAGGCTACTTCCTGTATGCCATGTGTTAGTGCTTGAGCCCACAATCTGGGCATGTGCCCTTGACCAGAATCAAAACTGGGACCCTTCAGTCTGCAGATCGACGCTCTATCTCCTGAGCCAAACGAGCTTGGGCCCCAGGCTATCCTATATAATAAAGAGCTAATGTGCTAATATTCATGATGCCCTCATGCCATAAGGACCGTTCAGCTGGAGACTGCTCACTTGGTGGGGCAGAGCCTCACATTGCTCCAGAGACTGGGCGGAAGGGGGGAGGCACCTGGAGGAGGCGGGGTCATCCTGTGGCGGGAGAGCAGGAGTGAGAGCCCATAGCGCCCCCCCTCACCAGTCCTTTGCCACCCACTACTCACACTCAGTGTGTCTGCCACCCACCTGCCAGGGAAAGAAGCGCAGTTCGTGTGCCTCCAGGAAACAGCAGCTGGGAGGTTTCCATACTCTCTTCTGGCGCCATGACGGGGTGGAGCTACCGCGTTGCTCCAGAGATGGGGCAGGAGCCTGGAGGAAGCAGGACCAGCCCGAGGGGACTCTCAGGACCAAGGGCAGGGCTTGAAGCGGCCAGAGAAGGCCAGAGGCGTCAGGGGTGGAGCCAGGCACGCTCAAGCTCTGGGTAGAGAGGTTAGGGTGTCAAGGTGGGGTGGTGGGCTGGTGAGCAGGGCTGCACGATTTCAAAAGTTGTGTCACTAGTTCTTAAACCTGAAAGTCCCTGAAATAAGGTGCAGACCAAAGAAATGAAGACAAAACAGTGAAGGGTTAGGGGCAAGAAAGACAGGAGGGACCTGAGGCTAACTACTCCTATTAACAATAATGACAACAAGGATAACCATACGAACAATAATAATATCAGCAAGAACAACAATAACAGCAGCAGTTACAAAATACTATATGTCAGATTGTTCTAAGGGTTTTATATGTATTAATTTTGTGATCCTCACAAAAGGTGTCCCCCAAAAAATGTATACAGAGGCCCACGCAGGCTGTTCCCAGAGGACAAGCTCTTGGCCAGGCACTAAGCCAGGAGGAGATGCCCCAGCATGGCCACAGATGCTGCTGACAGCCCCAAGCACTCATGTGAACACAGTACTGGCATCCCCCACATGTCTGCCTTCTTTCTGGCCCGAATAAGCACAGTGGTTCCACCCAATGTGGCAGTACCCACCACCTCCACGTGCTCCACCAGAGCATGGCCATGCCCCTATTTCCACCCAACCCAGGGCCTATAAGATAGCATGCCATACATAGAAAGGCACTCACTAAGCAGCATAAGTCATTGATTCCCCAGGACCACAGGCTCAGAACACCCCTTTCCCTGTAAGCTCTTTCAACCACAAGAATAAGCAAGTTCATGTCTCACTTACGGAAGTTCAGGCCCTTATATAAATACAATCTCACCACAAAACACAGCTCCCATTGCTCTGTCAAGAAAATCTTCACAGGTTCCCCTTAGGTCCAGAGTCAGTTCTGCTGGTGTTTATTGCAAGCCTACTGTGAGCCAGGTACCAGGCAGGCAGCATGACTAGTGCTTTCCAGAGGTCACACACAGTAGGTACTTAATCAATATCTCATAAACTCTCAGGTTCAGTTTAGGCTTCCAATGATGGAGCCAAGTCTCAGATATTTTGATAATATACAAGACTCAGACCCTCAGGTAACATAGAGATGGCTTAAGAGCAAAGGGTTTAACACAAAAGCACTTCAAGCTTTGGGTAAATCTTCTAAATGCAGTGGTTTATATTTTCATGCATGCTCAGCTCTTGTAGCATGAAAAATCCTATATATAGTAAGAGACTAATATGCAAATTGACCGAATGGCAGAACGACCAGTGGCTATGACATGCTCAACACAGGAGCTGCCCCCTGGTGGCCAGTGCAAGCACTACTCAGCCAGAAGCCAGGCTCGTGGCTGGTGAGTTCACTAGCAGGTGGACATTGCCCAAGGGGTCCTGGACTAAGAGAGGGTGCAGGCTAGACTGAGGGACCGTCCCTCCCATCCCCCGCCCCTGCCATGCACGTACATTGTGCATTGGGTGTCTAGTTAATTATAAGCTAACTATACCTTATGTTTTTGTAGTACTTATTTCATATGAACTGATTTTAAAAGGGCATTCTTTAAGAAAGGTGTCAAGTAATTTATTCAATTCCTCCCTCCATATGTCCCATACTGCCTTAAGTGTGCAGAAATTACAAATAGAGGGAAAAACACATCCAAAATTTAAAATGAAAAATACCAAAACAACATTTACTATAACATTTCATCATAATGTGAATCACAGCTGACTTGTCATGCTGGTAATGGATCACAGAGGAGATTGTAAGTGTTGGGCAACAAGGAACCCTGCCCTCTCGAGTGTGGGCTGGACCTACTGACATTCCTTCTTTGCATCACTTTTAGACTATATTTGTAGGGCCTCTATGCATTTCTCTGTTATTTTTAGCATGCAGTATTAATCTCTTTCTGGTAATTAATTATTAATAATTTACTCTCAAAGTTATAGCATTTTCTCAGGGGAAATGCCCACTGTTCACTTATGAAATAGATGGTTATTTACGTAGCTAGACCACTGGGAAACATTTACATGTTTCCTTTATGATGATTAAAGCCTAATGCAAACCAAGTTTTTAGGACAGATTCCAAACATATTTTTATATGCATAATTGGAAGCTTGACACTTACCTGAGTGTTAGTTTGGAAGTAAAGCATATTTTCTAATTAAATCAAAAAGAAGTTCATTGCTGCCTTAAAACAAAATGTTATAACTAAAAGGAAGAAAGAAAAATACCAACATAGTCTCTTTGTTGGGAAGAATTGTGCTTTCATTTTTGTCTTTTGGACAAAAAGATTAAACAATCACTAACTACCACAATGTGGATACCGATATTCTTGAGACTGAAAATGTTATTATTATTCAATTATAAAGCATCGCTCTCTCCCTGGATCTCTTGCTCTCCACCCTTTCTCCCCCTCCTCTCTTACTCATTATATAGCAGCACTTGTAAATAAGTGGCACAAGACTATCCTATTAACCTCAAATGACAAGGGGCCTTTTTCTCTGTGGCACATGTCCCAAGTCCACTGGGAGAAGGTGGACTTCAGAGTACGGGGTGGTCACTATCTGTTGTTAGCGGGCTACCCTGTTGACATGCCACATGTCCATGGGTAATCCCAGTTCCAAGCTCATGGGTAGCAATGAAGCTTAACTTAACAACATGGATGAGACTCTTGGAAGAAATCCTGATGCCTGAGAAGAACCCATATAGGAAGCTCTCTATCTTTATTATACCTCCCACATGCCCTGAGGGGTCTGGCCGCCATCTGTGATGCAAGCAGGGCATGGAGGTGTGGGGCACCTGGGTTCCTCTTTGATCTCTTGTGGCTGCCCATGCTCATAGACTCTCCTTCACCACCTTCATGAGTAATGTGAAGTCCTCATTGTGAAGGACTCATTGTACATCAGAGGAAAAAAAAAACGGAAGTGTGTTTACTGACGATGAATAAGAAAATCTAGGTCTTGCCAAGATGCCTAACCCTTTGTCTGCACCAGAATAGGCTGTGATTCCTTTTTTCTCACTGCATTCAGAGGATGCTCTTTCTTCACTCATCAGCTATGATGGGTGGACAAGAGGATACTGAAATTAAGCAGCATCTTATTTGTCCCTTCAGATTGGTGTTGTTTGGGGAGCTCATGGGAGACAAAATATTGCTAGTTTTGTGTCTAATTTGATCATCTTATAACAAGGCTCAGAAGAAGGCCTGCTAAGCTCCATCAGCAAGACCTGTGCCCTCTTCTATTGCCCTGGGTCACCTGCTAATAAATGTGCATTATCTTGCAACCCCTCAGCTTATCCCCAGGAAGTTGACTAGTCACCCAAGGAATGCACTATTATTGAGCATTTGGTGGGATTTGTGGAGAAATAAAACTCAAAGAAGACCAGAAAATGTTCCAAAAAGGAAGATGAATGTGAGAAGTAAGAGAGAGACATATGTAAGGAAGGGAGGCAGAGAGAGAAGGGGGGGAGGGGAGAAGGGAGGGATAGAGGTAGAGATAGAGATAGAGATAGAGATAGAGATAGAGATAGAGATAGAGATAGAGATAGAGAGGAAGGACTATTCTCAGTGGGATAAAGATCAGCAGAACAATGCTGTTTGGATATAGCATATCAGGTTTAGTTAATAACAAAAAGAAGCATCAAGCCAAGAAATTCAAGCAAACATGTATTTAGGAAAAGAGCCAAAGATGGGAGTAAGACTTCAAGAAGTTTATATTCTCACAACTACAGAACTTGAATGAGCCAAGAACACAATTGGAATTGGGTCAAATGAAGTGAGAAATATAATTAAGACTGAGGGCACCTGCAGCTCGTCTGGCACCTCAGGCACCAGACCTCCTCTCCATGCAGATAACACAGAAGTGAGAAATAAAATCAGCCTCTTCAGAGGCAGATCACCCAGCGCCACATGGGGAACGACCCAGAGAAGAGTCTGCAGGAAGCAGAGAACGAAACCTTGGGGTGGACTAGGGTTGGCAATGCCAGTGATAGGATGAACCCCCTAAACTTGAGAATTTTTGTGTTTTGAATACATGTAGACTCGCTTCTACTCTGTATGCATAAAATAAGGTGGCAAACCAGGGTCACTGCTTCAAGTCACAAAGTCTCAGGTCCGGGAACAGCACAGCTCATTTTCTTAGTCAACAATTTGCTTGAGATCTTATGACTACCCTCCCTGCTTGTTCTTCAATCAAGGACTGGGGTGGATGGACAGGGGCATTCATAAGAAGAATGGAGACAAGGAGGCTATAGGCTTGCCTTCTCTCCCCTATTCTAGCCTATTTGTCAAGTAACGCACAGTTTTCCACGAGGCGAGAAAACTGTGAGCAATGCGTGTGGGCATGAACAGGGACTAACTGGATGATGAAATCCCTTTGGGAGGCGAGGCTTCCAGTGGCCATCCCTGTGCATTTGGAAAGGAGGCTGTGGAAGAGAAGCAGCCAGCATGAAAACACCCCAATGCTTTGAGCCATGATAACCAATGCCATACTGTGCACGTGGTGGCAAAGGAAAGGGTAGTTTGCCACCATCACATAACAAGCAATATGGAAGCATCTGTGTTGCTGCTCTTTGCCAGTTTTGAGGTTTACTATTTGTAAAATTCATATGCATACTTTCGTTTAGTCCTCCCTTGAAATATATGATACTGTTCATTTTATACCACCTTTGCAAGTGAGGCAAACGGGAGCTCGGCAAGTTTAATCCCTTGGCCTAAGTCACAAAGGACTTCTGGATAGAAGCACAGGTTTCTGCCTCCCTTAGTCCGAAGCTCATTCTCTTGCTTCCCTGCTACACTCCCCCCACTGCCCCCAATTTAATTCTGCTAAATAAGTGTATCAGTGCGACCTGCAGTGGGAATCCACACCTCCTGTGTCAGGTTCCCTTACGAGGAGCAACCCTAAAAAATTAGGGATAAAGCATTACCACATTCACAGTCCGTGAAGCTGACTATCTGGGGACAGATGCAAAGATGAGAGTGCTGTTTTGGAAGGAAAACGAAGAAATGAGGAAGCAGAGACCAGGGACCCTTGGTCTGGGAGCATCTCAATGTCTGTGAGAACATCAAAGGGTCCCACAGGTGTGTTACTCATCCTTCCTAAAGTTGCCTCTTCCTGGAGATTCTCAGAAAGCACACGTCTACCGTTTATTTCCCAGGGAAAGGAGAACAGCAGGGCCCATGGTGGAGGTTAAAGAGCCTGTGAAGGAGCCCACACAGAACAGCAGCATCCACAGGGGAAGGGCAGAAGGAGGTTTATTTGAAATTACAATTTCTTTGAAGGCCGAGCCCACCACTATGACAATGGGGTTCTACCTCCAAAGGGTAAGTTTAGCCTAAAGAAGTCAAAGTTGTTTTTCCTTTTTTTTCAATCCTCACTCGAGGATATGTTTATTTTTAGAAAGAGAAGATAAAGAAAGTGAAACATTGATGTGAGAGAGAGAGATTGGTTGCCTCCTTCACATGTCCTGACCAACATGTGATCCAACATGTGACCTTCTAGTGCCTAGTGTACAGGATGATATTTCACCAACTGAGCCACCTGCCAGGGTGTTTTCCTTTTAGTCACACCCATGTTACTGACCTAGACAGCCTTCTGAGAGCTGAGCCAAGTGCAGACTCTGGACTGTGATAATACAAGGTTCGGCTTTCTCTTACTATCATGTACACTACAAAAATGATGGTTTATTTTATTCACTAAAAAACATAAAGCACAGCCCTAACTGGTTTGGCTCAATGGATAGAGCATCGGCCTGCAGACTCAAGGGTCCCAGGTTTGATTCCGGTCAAGGGCACATACCTTGGTTGCAGGCACATACCCAGTAGGAGGTGTGCAGGAGACAGCTGATCGATGTTTCTCTCTCATTCCTATCCTATCATTCTAACTCTCTATCCCTCTCCCTTCCTCTCTGTAAAAAATCAATAAAGTATATTTTTTAAAAAATATAAAGCACAATATGGCTGCTGTATTAAGATATACAGTAAAGAGAAAGAAGAAGAATGGTGTTAGGAAAGACAAACTCCATTGTTTACTTCAGCTTAAAGGGGCAATGTGAGCTTGCCCACTTGCCTACCTGCCTACCTGCCTACCTGCCATTCTCAAATTCCCATTCAAATGACCCAAACGAAATAAAAACAATCTATTTCATGAGAGAAACTATAAAGAAATCAGCCAAGTGTCTGCAATTTTAAGGAAATCTACCACCATAAGTTAAAGTTATTGTGTGGTTATGGAAGAGATACACAAACTGTGAATAATCTCACACACGGAGGAAAAGTCTTTCAAATGGAAAAACTATGGGAGGAATCCCTCCCTATAAAGGCACAACTGAGAACAGCCAGGTGGTCAGAACAGGGAGACCAAGCCACGTGCTTTAGGATGGAGTGGGGCAAATTTTAATATTCTTAGTACAAAAGTCAAGGAAACAGGTGTCTACCCATGTTACCTAGGTATGTTTGCATGAGTGGTATGTTATGGGAAGGAAATAATAGAAAATATTTGAGCAGATAAACACATAAACACACATGTCAAAATCACAGGTAGAAATGCTAAAATAAGCCCAATACCTCATGAATAATATATATATGAAAATAGATTAACAGCCTGATTAAAACACGAATAGCTTAGACTGTAATAAACAGTATTTAACTAAATGTTGATTAAAGGAGACACAACTGAACTAAACAGTACAGAAGAAAAAGAAAAAGAAAACAGAATCATTTATGGAACATTTCATGTTAGGCAGTAGCTGTTCCAAGTACTGTATACATATTTACCTGATTTTATATTCATAATAACTATACAAAGTGAGTACTATTTTATTATCTTGTAAGTGAGAAAATGGAATCACAACAAAGTTAAACAATTTTCTCACAAAACCATGCAATTTACTCGGTGGTGGATCCAGACGTCTCCACCTTAGAAGAAGAAAAAAGGCAAAATATAACAGGCAAATTGAAATAAAAGAGAGACAAATAAATTTTCAAAATTAACATGAAAATCAGTACCATACCTCCATTGGCTTGGTACTGAAATATTTGAACAGCAAATTGTATACACATTCCAATAAAACAAAGATTTTAAAACCAGAAGAAAAAAGACAAAATAGTTATTTCCACTGAATTAAGCATCCATATTAAAATATAGAATACAAGGGAATTCAGCCAGATAATTAACATGATCTACAGAATTTTAAATTGATAAATGGTCATTCATGTAAACGCCATGAGTTTTGTTTGTTTCTTTGTTTGTTTACATAAAGAATATCCCGGCCTTCTCAGAGAGAGTGGGACCAACTGTGAGTGAGTTGCCGTCTATACTAATCTATACTAATAGTATAGATTAATCTATACTAATCTATACTAATAAAAGCCTAGGTCAGTGGTTCTCAACCTTCTGGCCTTTTAAATATAGTTCCTCATGTTGTGACCCAACCATAAAGTTATTTTTGTTGCTACTTCATAACTATAATGTTGTTATTGTTATGAATCGTAATGTAAATATCTGATTTTCAGGATGGTCTTAGGCGACCCCTGTGAAAGGGTCATTCGACCACCAAAGGGGTCACAGCACACAGGTTGAAAACTGCTGGCGTAGGTGGTCATCATGCCCTCACGTCATCACAAGATGCCCATCACAAGATGGCTGTCACAAGATGCCCATCACAAGATGGCTACATGCACAGTGGAGGCAGGTCTCAGCGGCCGCTTCGCAATGTGAGCCTGGGAGTCTCTTGACTTTGCGTGGCTTGGAGGAGGCCAGTCCTGGCATCTCTGATGCCTCATGCAGAGGAAGTGGGTCCTGGCAAAGGAGGCAGGTTGCAGCAGGGGAGGACAGTTAAGGACAATCAGGCCAGCAGGGGAGTGGTTAAGGGGTGATCAAGCTGGCAGGCGAGTGGTTAGGAGTCAGTGGTTCCAGATATGAGTGGGATGTCTGACTGCCATTTTAGGCCTGATTCCACAGGGATTAGGCCTAAACGGGCAGTCAGACATCCCCTGAGGGGTCCTAGATTGGAGAGGGTGCAGTCCGAACTGAGTGATATCCTCTCGCCGTGTACAAATTTCATGCACCAGGCTTCTAGTCTTATATAATAAAAGGGTAATATGCAAATTGATCCTAATGGAGAAACAATCAGTCACTATGATGCACACTGACCACCAGGGGGCAGAAACTCAATAAAGGGGCTGCCCCCTGGTGGTCAGTGTGCTCCCACAGGGGGAGGTCTGCTCAGCCACAGCCAGGCAGACCACTGCTAGCGCAGTGCTAAAGACATCTGACTGTGGCTTAGGGCCATGCTCCATGGGAAGTGGGCCTAAGCTGGCAGGTGAATATCTCCCAAGGGCTCTTGGGCTGCCAGAGGAATGCCTGACTGCCAGCTTAGGCCCAATCCCCCAGGGAGCAGGCCTAACCCGGGGCATGGACATTCCCTGAGGGGTCCCAGACTGCAAAAGGGCACAGGCCAGGCTAAGGGATTCCCCCCCGCCAAGTGCATGAATTTTAGTGCACTGGGCCTCTAGTGAATAAATGAAAAAATACATGAATGAATGAACACTTCTTTCAGTTTTAAAATGCAAGTTGATAAAAATTTATTTACAAAACATAATAAATATTTGGTTATTTAAGAAAGCACATGCCTAATGAAATCCAAAAGGCAGAAATTTCCTGACCATATGGTAAGATAATTTTGGCTAGAAATAAATAAACCTATAATAATAAAAATGTAATATGCTAATTAGACCGATGACCTTCCAGACAAAACCAGGGCTGCTAGGGAAGCGCGGGTCCTGGGAGCTGGCAGCTGGAGGGAAGGAAGGCCTACTCTTGCACAAATTTCATGCATCAGGCCTCTAATACATAAATAAATAATAAACCACTTGGTGTAAGGATATACAATATGATATATGAGGTAGAGTTTTAAAAAGATGCATATATAAATGTAATGAGAGAAAGACATGGGAATTGATGGGTATTAAGAATATATGGGTGAGATTCTATTTTCATCAATGATTTACTGTGCATTCATTTTTATGTATTGCACATGCACTGTGTAGATGGGAAAACGTGTTAAATATACTTTTTTTTTTGTAATCCCTTGAGTGTATGTGATGTTTTCCTGACATTCTATACACTATAAAGTCTGCATGTCATTCTCATAGGAAAATAATAATCCTGTCATGTAATTAAAGAGATCCTCCGCCCTTCAATTACCACCCTTCAATTATGCATGTTAATTTCCTAGGGAAAATAAAAACTGTGAAATTAATTTTATTAGTAAAGGGTGATCTTTTAACCAAGAGTTATTAAACAAAAATTAATAGCCATGTCTCTGTGATTGCCTTTAAGAGATACATTTTTGAAAGACAAATATTCCAGATATATTCATTTTTATATCCTAATATATTCCTCTAGGTGAAAAAAAAAACAAAACATGGCTTCTTTTTTGCCTAATTTAAAAGTCAATTCCTGTACTGTAATTATAAAGTTTGCTTTCTTTCTATAAAGGAGTCTCTCCCTTTAAGTTTAAAATAACTTGAGGACAGAAGTAATCATTCCATTCTTCCAGTCAGAGTCCCAGATGGCGTGATAAAAATGAATAATCAATAACAATTTAGCACTCATTGTGTTTATAAAGATTATAATGTGGAATCAACTTTTGGACACATTTTTCAAAAATACACTTATACATAAAATTATGCTCTGTTAAATTTTAATTACATGTTACGTTCTTTTTAAATGTCATTACCAAGGTATGTTCTTCAGTTCCCTAAATTACCACATGAATTAAACAAAAACAATGCAAAGTGCCATTCAAAAGGTACAGGTGAGGGTATTTATGAGCCAAAGGCAAAAGGCTGCTTATACACTTCATGGTGATGCTTGCAACTGTTAGGCAAGATGAACGATGGCCAGGGTTCCCCAGAATAAAGAGAGAAATTAGGGCAAACATATGAGGGGTGGATTTTGTTCACAGTAAGCTACCATTTTTATTGGAATCATGTAATTTGAGGGGAGAAGGGGAAACAAAGATTTTAAATGAAGAATATGGCTAACACAGTATTTTCAACTTTGAATGACTCAGATTCTTTTATTCAATTCAATAGGTGATAGGGAGTCATGATGGTTGTTTTAACAACAAAAAAATTATATATAGAACTTCACTTGAGGGGTATTACTTTTATAATGTACTATTAAAGGTCAGTGAAAACATGTACTAAATTCAACACATTCCATTGCATCACGGCTCTATTCCAGTGGCTCTCAAATGTACGTGTATGCATCACAATTACCTGGAAGTTACATTAAAATATAGATGATGCACCTAAGCAGTTTGGCTTAGTAGATAGAGTGTTGGCCTGCAGACTCAAGGGTCCTGGGTTTGATTCCAGTCAAGGGCATGTACCTTGGTTGCAGGCACATCCTCAGCAGAGAGTGTGCAGGAGGCAGCTGATTGATGTTTCTCTCTCATCGATGTTTCTAACTCTCTATCCCTCTCCCTTCCTCTCTGTAAAAAATCAATAAAATATATTTTTTAAAAAATTGTTTAAAATATAGATGACTAGACGAGTCCAGAGCATCCAGTTCAGTAGGTCCTGCATTTTTACAAGTTCCCAGGTGGTGCTGATGCTGCCAGGCCACCGATCACACTGCAGAACCATTGACTTGGGAGATGTGTGAAAGCTAAGATGCACTTGAACTACTATGCTTCATTAGGGTCATATTAAACCAGAAATGACAGAAAATCTAACAGTGGCTTGATTAGAGGGAGTTTATTTTTCTCTCTTATAAATTCTAAGGGAATATCTCCATGGCTCATGCAGTTGCTAGAGAATGTCACTAAAAATCTCCAAGAATGTTGCAAAATTCTGGTCTGCAGTGTGTGGCTTGTTTCATGGTTTCAGGATGGCTGCTGTCCTTCCAGGCATTGGATCTCTGTTCCAGGCATTGTGTCTCTATTCCAGGCAATAACAAAAGAGAGAATCAAGTGCCTTCTCCTGGAGAGGTTTTACATCTATATTTAGAAGGACTGTCTTCCTGGGGGATTTATACCAACATCTCAATAACCAGGTGTGATCCAGAACTTTCTCTCTCCAGCTCCAATGGTGGTTGAATAGAAAGCAAAAATAAATTACTGGCTGACACATTTGTCCCCGTGAGCAAAATCAGGGTTCTGTTGATAAAAAGAGGGCTTGGGCATTAGGCAGGTGACTGCAGGGTCTGCCACACAGAGGAGTGGACTCTGGTTGAAGACAGGAGATGCTCTGTGAGAATATGTAGATTTTGGAATGTGATTTCTAAGTTACTCCTATTCTTCCAACCTCGGCTTAAATCAATTCCTCTAGGAAGCCGTGCTTGACCTAAACTCTTAGACTAAATGAGTTACCATTATTTAGCCCTATGATGACTGGAATAATTCCTCACTGGGTACTCCATGGGAGAACCACATTCAGAACACACAGGGCAGGTAAGCCCCACCCACAGACAGAGGGTTAAAGCAGCAGTTGCAGCCTTAGTACAACTGCTATCTGAGGACAGTGATCCTCTGCCTGGAGGAGGCTCCCAGTGAGCATGTGGGAGCCCAGAAGGAGGCGGTTATAGGCTTTGGTGCCAGGTGCACAGGAAAAACAACCAAAACATAGGGAAGCTCTACCCATGAGTGAGAGTCATTTTTCTTTTTCAGATAGAGAAAAAGGGATAGAGAGAGAAACATCAATGTGATAGAGAAACATTGATTGGCTGCCTTCTACATGCCCGCTACCAAGGATGGAGCCAGCCATCTTTCAGGGCACAGAACGATGCCCAACCAACTGAGCCACGCTGGCCAGGGCTAAAAGTCATTCTTTATCTCAGGAGAAACAATGCATCTATTTTAAAAGAACAGGCTACTCCTAAGAGGAGCTATAGAACATGTTTAAAGACAGAGTTTGGGAACTGAAAATATGATGCAGAAGTGAACAATCCTATGGTGAGGCTAAGAAAGAGAGGGCAGAGCTCAGAGTCACATTAACACGCTCAAAGAGGCTAGATACATGGGGTGGGTTTTCTGCACACGAGCGCTAAGGGTAAAAAAGATCCCCATGAAAACTCTCAGACATGATAAAAAAAAATATCCAAGAGGCCCAGGCTTCCACTAACAGGAGCTAGAACAAGTAAAGAACAAAAATAATGAGGGAGAGATAATAACCAAAAGACAATGTCCCGAGCTGGAAGACAGCATCAGTGCACAGACTGAAAGGACATTGGAAAGCACAAGTGGGAAGAAATACGGTACGTTCAGGATGCTAATGATGAAGGCTTAGAACTATGTACAGCAAAAGGGAAAACAAAACTAAAGACGTTCTACCTACAACGAACAAAAAGAGGCTGAGCATCACCCGGCATCTTAGATATTAGAAGAGAACAGAGTCCAATGCCTCTGTTCACGGGGAAAGAGGGTGAGCGCAGAATTCTATAAACATTCAAACTAATAATAGAAATTTATAACCAGTTAAATTGGCGATCAGAAGTGAGAGCCGAGGAATGCTATCATTAGACATGCGAGAATTCAAAAATGTTTTATTGGTGCACCCTGTATTGTAACAAGGAAATGAAAATACTCAGATGCCCCCAGAAAAGTCACAGGAGTGTAAAAATCACAAGATACACGTTGTACTTTTTTTCTTTTACCTTGATGACTTCCACATGTTTAAAGCTCTGCTTAATAATAAATGCCTATATACTTATATGCTTGTAGGACAGGGCAGACTGGGTAAACGAATTAAGAAAAAAACAGTCATGGAAACCAGGAAAAGGGATGATTTAGGAAAGTGGTGAGGGAAAGTTAACAGACAGTGAGAAACAGGGCAGACATTTCTAGAAGTCAGGGGAGAAAAAAAATTCCCTATATTATAAGGGACTAAAGTGAGCTGGGTGAGAGAGGGCATCAGAAGTGGCGATTCCGCCCAGCCAGTGTGGCTCAGTGGTTGATGTGACCTCCTATAAACCAAGAGGTCACATCAATTTCCGGTTGGGACACATACCCCGGTTGTGGGTTCAATCCCCAGTGTGGGGTGTGTAGGAGACAGCTGATCAATGACTCTCTGTCATTATTGATGTTTCTGTCCCTCTTCATTCCTCTCTGAAATCAATAAAAATATATTAAAAAGAAAGAAGTGGGGTGCTAAGTGTACAGAACTTTTAGTACTTTCCTTTGAGGAAACACAGAGGGGAGATGATGATAGAAGCCTATGCTCAGTTAAGGAAAATACTCATTACAGAGAGGAACTGAAGGTGTGGCATGTAGCGTGGTTCAGAGCAAAAGCATAATGGAGCTCTGGGCTCTAAGAAATGTGGATTCCGACCCCAACTTCACCACTGAAGGGCCAGGTGACCTGAGGAAAGGTCCATTTGGAGCCTCAGTATGCTAATCTGGAAAATAGGACGTGCTGAGGGAAAGAAACCATGCAGATCAAGATTCTATGAAAATTCCATGCCATTGCCCTCAGCCATCAGACCCTCAGAAACACTCGTCACTACAGCTGCTATCGTGCAGCAGGAAAGCCCTGTTGCAAAGCACCGGTGAGGAGATGTGACCAGCAGCACAGGTGGGGAATTTAGCTTTAAACAGAAGAAAGTGCATTTCTTTCCCAAAAGTAACACCAAGGGACACGGAGCAGGGGAATGTATCTGTGTGGCGGGAGAGTGGTGAACGGCAATTTGAGATAAAGTTGGAAGCTGTCCAGGGGGTTGAACAGAAAGCCATGAGTCAAGGTCACACCAGATGGAGGTGAGGACAGTCCATACAACACGCCACTCTGCACCGTGGGCAGACCTGCAGTGACCCTTCCCTCCCCCGCTCTCCGTGAAATACTTCCAGCTCCTGGAGATAAGCAATACTTAGTTCCTTTCTGCACACATGCATCTTGCAGAGATGTGACTGTTCAGTAAATGTTGGTCAAGAAAAGAAGGAAAGAGGGAGGCAAAAGGGAGGAAAGCAGCTCCATGTCAGGGGTCAATCCCACTCCCAGGACCTGGGAGAAGCGTGCCTGAAACTGGAAAACACTCACACGGGTTGGACAGGTGCACCACCTCTAGACTCTTCTGATCCAGCTGAGTCCTCACAAAGAGCATCCCCATGCAAGGCCTCACCACCATGTGTGCGCCAAGCGCTGTGGGAGGGCAGCCCTGAGGAGCATGGCCACCAAGACTGGGAGCCAGCACTGAGGTAGGAGAGGCGGTCCCAGAGTGGATGTCACCAGAGGGGCGGTTCAGCTTAGGAACACCATAGTGAAGCAGTGTCTCTGATTCTGCAGCTGAATGCCTGGTCCTTCCAGTCAGTGGCCAGAGTGGCAAGCAACCACTGAGGAGGAGGAGCTAGAAGAGGGTGTGGCCCTGGCTAAATCCCCATGGCTCCCCAAGGTTTTAAATGAACCTATAACTCAGCACGGCCACAGGCTAGCAGTCTCCTGTGATCCCCACGCCCACTTACCTGCAGCAACTCCAGTTATGAAACTGACCTCCATTCCTCAAGCCCAGCAGCTCCCTCGGCTCAGCTCCCCTGGGCCTGTGAACCCCACTCCTTCTAAGTCAGTGGAAGTGCCCTTCTCCAAGGGATCGCCCCTGGCACCTGGTAGACTTTCATCCTGCCGATGCCATCCTAATCAGAGTCGTTTGTTCAGGTGTTTAGAGACTCTCATCTCCTCTGGATTTTAGTCAGCTGAGGGTAGAGGCTGGTCTGTCTGTGCCCAGCACAGTGTCCAGCCCATGAATTGGCCATGGAAGCTATGTTATCCCAAGGAGCAAAGGTTAGTTCTTTGGGGAGGTGAAAGCAACCTTACTCCGTTTATGCATAAAGCACAAATATAGGACAAACGCAGGTATACTGTATGTTTTGTAGTATTAAAATTTCATTAGAAAAAACTGTCTAAAAAGGTTCCTTGGGTAAATGATAATGAAAACAAAGCAGAAGACTGAGAGAGTGCTCTTGGACAACACTGGACACAGTTGACCCTTAAGTATGTAAATAATGAGTGAAAAAGTTAACTTCGATGAGGGCTGAGCCCTTAAACCTGGCCAGCAAGTATTCTCACCGACTGTCTTCCCTGACTGAGGACGGGGCAGTGCACAGCGAGACAAGGCCTTTGGGGGAACTTGGTGTTACCTTTCTTGTCTTAAATGTATGTACTCTTAGGTGGTGCATTAAACGAAACACAATAAGCAGACAAAAAAGAACTGAGTTCCCAAAATGTATGCATAGCTCAGGTTTGCAAAGTTAGGCAATGTGCAGGAATATATTGATTACATTTTTTTTTTAAGAGAGAGGATGAGAGAGGGACAGGGAGAACAAAACATGGATGAGAGAAAAACATCAGTGGGCTGCCTCCTGCGTGCCAGGCCCCCCCCCACCCCCCTCACCACCACCCCCCCCCTGCCGCCCCGACTAGGGATGGAGCCCACATGTGCCCTGACCAGGAATTGAACTGGCAACCTCCTGGTGCATGGGACAATGCTCAACCAACTGAGCCACACTGGCCTGGGCTAGGGTCACTTTTTGATTTTGATACTGACCTTGCTGAATACCTTTCACAGGATTTTTTTTTTTTGTATTTTGTATGTTTCCTTTCACACTTACTATTATTGCTTATGATAAGTGTGGACCTTGTCCCACTAGATGGAAACTGACATGTGAGCTAGGAGCCTTGCTAATTCTATGAGATAAAGCATTTTTAGGGAGGGTGTGACACAAATTAAACACAATAACTATTAGCCATTATTGTTGCTCTGATAGCAGTGGTGGTGATGTTGTGTCATGATCATTTATTTCCTCACCTCTGTATGGCCACACCAAGCACAAGGCTAATATGTGACAAACACAGTAAATTCTAGCCAGGGATCCCCTTTCCTCTCCATTTTGAACCTTTCACTTTTGAAAACAATAGCAGAGGTTGTTTTTTTTTTTTTAAAGAAGAAGAAGGAGGAGGAGGAGGAGGAGGAGGAGGAGGAGGAGAAGGAGGAGGAGGAAGAGGAAAAGAAATATCCAGAAAACACCAGATGACACTGTATGTTTATTATTCTCAAAATTAACTCAAAAGTTATCACCATATTATCTCGTTTTTACCCAATGAGCATATTTCTTCCCAAATCTCAGCCCTTCCTGTGTGGACACAGGAGCCAGATGAAGCCCCCACCTGACCCTGCAGGTCGCTACTCGTTCCCCGTGAGGCTGTCACCCTTCACGCCACTGGGGTGATCAGGGCCTGGGCCCAGCTGTGTGGGAGACATGGGGTGGGAATGAACCTGAGAGCAAAGGGATCTCAGCCCAGCAGTCTGCGGCCCACTGGGCCAGAAGGTGGCAACTTTCACTTTTCGGAGATGCCAGGGAGCCCAGGATGAAATGGGTCTGTCGGATTTCCGCAGCTCCACACCAAGCGCCACTCTGAAACGCGATGATGTGGGAGAACAGTGTCAGGAGTCGCAGAAACAGACTATCACAAGCAAATCACAGGCGACATGAGAGGTATGTGGGTGTCCGCTGTCTACACATATACAGAGCACACAGGTGCCCTGTCCTACAGGGTGTGTGGAGGCGCTTCAGAGGGAGATGGGCCTCAGACAGGATCCTGTGCCTTGGCCCTGCTCCTCATAAAGAACACTGTCCCTTTAAGTATCTATCACTTACGGTGGGAAAACGGAATAAAGATGCCAAGCTGTTCACTGAACCTGCAAGGCCTGTCCAACACTTTGTCTGTCTATTTTGTCACATTAATCCTCCCGTCATCCTGGAATCCCCATCCTTGTTTGGTAGATGTGCAAACCCCCAAGGAACCCAGATAGGAAACTTCCCTGTGCTTCTCCGTGTCTCCCAGGACAGTCTGGGTAATGGGCATCTGTGTAGCCCCTCCTGCAGGAGGTCAAGGACTCTATCACATTCCTCTTCTTTGCTTCCCCTAACTGTATGTATTAAGTTTGTGTCGAATAAATGAATAGAACAAATGAACAAGATGCAGTCCTCGCTTTCCTGATATTTCTAAGACCTCCAGCTACAATTGACCACTTAAACTTTCATATGTCCCCAATAACAAATGGTGCTGTGTAGGTGCCTAATAAATATTTATTTAATGGAACGATCAACTGTTTTAACAGTCCACTTTCACGTGAGTTAATCCTGCACCCCCTTATTGGGCAAGAAGCGGAATGTAGGTTATGGGAATCTGCCTAGAATTTCAAAAAGCTTCAGCAAAGAACTGAAGATTAGAGATCATGGCTTTTGATTCACAGCTAAGGATTGACTCCAAAAGTCACTTGATCTTTTTAAATTATATGTACTGGGCTCCCCACCATGCTCCCCAATATTAACCTATTGTGTCATTCACAAGAACCTTGGTTCCTCTCACCACGGATTCCCAGATGGTTATCACATTGTCGACTCAGAGGCCACTATCAGAGAGCCTGTGGCCAGGTGGAGGGGGCCTGAGCTCATGTCCTGGAAAAGGGCAATATCTCTAACATCCACTGTCCGCCTGGCATTGTGCAGGGTGTTTATTTATGTAGGCTCACTTCATCCCTCAACAAGCCTCTGGAAAAGATTATTCCTACAGTTGGTGGTGCAGGAGCTGGGTTGTGAGCCCGGGGTCCCTCTCCTCTTCCGGTCATGCTGTACCCTCGCAGGCATGGTGGCCCTGACCCGGCATCATCAGCATCCCCAGGAGCTTACACAGAATCTCTGCACTGCCCCCAGATGACAGGGTCAGAGCCTGCACTTCCAGGAACCCCAGGTGATCTATACATATCAGAGTGTAAGAACTGTTCCAGGACTCATTTTACAGTACACTCCCACATTCTTCGATAATAATGCTCATGGGTTCATAAGAATTGATATTTTTCTGTCTTTCAACAAAGGCAGAAATCAAGAATCAGCTACTGGTAAAAAAAACACACACACAAAAAAAAACTGATAGGGCTTCTCCACTGAGGCCAGAGGTACCTCAGGGGCCAAAGGTACAAACCACAGTGAGGAAGGTTACTTCCCCGAGGAGCCCCAAGGTTGGTGCAGGGTCCTGAACCTGGGCTGTGGACTGTATCATGTGGACCTGCCCTGTATCATGCACAAGCAATTTCCATTGTGTGAGTGGAAACAGATGCACCTCTTCATGTGTAATGGTCCATAATCTTTATCAGATTTACAGGGTTAACTACACCTCACTTCTTTAGTATCAGAAGTAAAAATCAGAAATGGGCCATTAATGTTAGGATAGAGGAAAATCGCTTATAAATTTTTACTTGAGTCTAGTGTAACTATACACACACACACACACACACACACACATATTACATATACATGCGTGCGACATTTAACAGTGCATTATATTTCTACTTAGCCATTAGTCTTTTTGAATAACAGCACAACAGCAATAATAGCTAATGCTTATTGCCACTCTACTGCGTGTCAAGCATGATTTTATGCCCGGAATGAACTTATTTAATTACCATGACAATTAGTCACCACCGGAGGCTGTGATCCGACTGCCAAGGCCACAGACCTGGAGGTGGGAGACCTGGAGGTGGGAGACCTGGAGGTGGGAGTGCCCGGGCTCAGCTGGCTGTGCACAGTCCAGCTCTAGTCGGGGCCCCAGCCAGCACCCAGCCTGGGAGTACATGGGAATAAGCTCCACATCCTCAGAGGGAGCAGTGACGCTGCTGATGGAACCAGGGCGGGAGTTGGGGGAGGAGAGAGAGACTTAGAAGAGGCTCCCACCAGTTCCCACAGAGCTGTCAGAAGCCAGGCTTACTAGTAGGTTCTTTAAATGTGTCATTTCAATGCGCGTAAATAGAAATAGACTATGTATTTGTGCATAAGACAATTCTAATTACAGACATCCATATATTAAGCACACACGTGCCTACATTCATGCGTGCGCACACACACACACATACACACACACACACACACTAGTGGCCTTAATCCAGGAGTAGAAATCATTGCAATTTCTATTTCTTTTGCTAAACTTTGCTGCACTCTCCATGGTAACCGATCACTTGTTCTGCAGTGGTTCTCTGCCATCTGCACCTAAACTGCTGGGCGGTGGGGGTTGTGAATAATTCAAATATCTAAAGCCTCCCTAACCCCCGGAATGCATCATCAGGGTTAGGGCCTGTGTAACGCTAATTCTCCACAAGCTTTGGGAACCTGTATTTTTTAAATGAACTAGCTAAGTTTGGGAACAGTGCTCTCTCCTGCCCTCCCAGACTTTAAAGCGCTTGCAAGCGAGCTGCCTATCAAATTAAAACGCAGCTTCTGCATCAGTCAACCCGGCTCAGGCCCAGATTCTGCATCTCTGACCCGTGGTTGCTGCTTGTCTGTGAAACACACTTGGAATAGCGAGGCTGTGGGTGCTTTGTTCTAACATTTATTTTCTGTGTGCATTCGGGCTCTGATGTTAGTGCTCTGAGTACAACACATCCTACCAGTTTGAGGACCAAACCCTACAAAGTCCTACTTTGTAGAACAGGCGCTCTGGACTCCTGGGGAGCAGGCGGCCATGTTTGGCTTTGGCAGGTATTTTCTGTGAAGCCAATGAAAACAAGTTCTTCATTGCAGGCGGGGGCTGGGCCATGCCTTTAAGACAGCGTTCCCTCGGTGGCTTGCCAGCAAGGCTACTTGCTAGAACACAAAATGATAATCTAAATGTTAACAAGTTGTCATTAAAGAATAATGACCACTTTCGAAGTACAAGTAATCCCCGACATCCTTACAAAGACGTGATGGAAGACGTGATATTTTATTCATTCCAAGGCTTCATTAGCAATTCTCCTTTAAGGCAGCTGGGACTCCAGCACCTTATCCACTGATAAGCTCTGCCACTCACTGACTGGCATAGCAATTAGTTCAACCTAAGAACTGTAAGGATTTACCTGCAAGAGGTAGCTTTAAGGGAAGCACAGAGGCACTTTTTGAAGGGAATCATGCAATTCCCTTTGCGGATTCTACGACAGAGGTGTGCAGCTTGGGGCATCTTGACGTGAACAGCTGTCTCCTCTCAGTTCGGGGTCAGAGAAGCAGGTGCAGGAACGCAAGCTCCCTCCCAAAATGCGCTGCCAGCCTTCCCGTCATCACAGACAGAACAACTGCTATCGTAACTGACAGGCCAGCAACCATCACCATCAGCAGCCACAGAAGTTGAAAGTGTTAAAGCCGATGCAAATTGGCTTAAGAAAAAAATGTATTGACTTATATCATTTTTAAATGCATACATGGAGTGAGGGGCTCTAACGAGTAATGGATGTTTTGCTTTCTCTCCTCTACCTCCAGGTGTTGGTGTCTCTCCTGGGCAGATTGTCTACACATGGAGGCTTAGCACAGCCCCATATGTCTATGAGGGGCTCTCCCAGAATAATGCCAAATAAGGACAGAAAAATTCCTGCGCGCTGGGTCTTATTGGAGCAGCCTGAATCATGTGTTCATCCTGGAACCAATTGGCCAGGAGATGGAACGTGCTAATGGGCTTGGGCCACATGAACAACTTGTGATGCGAGCAGGTGGGTGGGGTCAGGGTTCTCAATCAACCAAATGAGAGAGCGTGAGAGAAGAGACTGTTGTCAGAAGAGAGAGTAACTTCTAGAGCATTTGTTCCATTGGATCTTCACAACACCAGGTGATATAGATGCAGACACATTATAGACACATTATGTATACAAAGAGATATGTCCTGTGTGTGTGTGTGTGTGTGTGTGTGTGTGTGTGTGTGTATAAAAGCTTACAGAGATATATTAATGAGAGGGTTCCTTAGGTTTCAAGAGAAGGAACCTTCATTCAAAGAAAAATGAGAAAAAGAACAAAAAATAGAAGAGAAATGTATGTTGGTTTACAGAGCTGAACTATTTCACATTCTGCCTCCTATCACAGATAGCCCATAGTGCTATCCTTTTCCCCTGTTCATCTCTGTACGTAGGCAGGCTGTTCCCTTGCAGTGGGAGAAGTGAATCCCAGTAACTCCACAATAATACTGTTCTTGGATAGATAAGATTGGTGGTTTTCTTAACAAAATGTTAGTAAGTTTTCCTGGAATGACTAGGAATTGGGGGCTTGTAATCTACTAGAGACCCGGTGCATGAAATTCATGCATGGGTAGGGTCCCTACCAGCTGCCAGCCATAGGCACCTCTCTTCTCCTGGCCGCCTGCTGCTGCCACCACCAGCCCTGCCATCTGGTTGAACTCCAGGTTAAGGGGACAATTTGCATATTAGGCTTTTATAACATAGGATAACCAAGGTCATACCAACCACTGTGAGCATGAGTTATACTGACAGCCAGCCTAGGTCACATGATTCTCTGTCATAGGAAACACAGGGGTGTGACTGTCAGTTCCATCAAGTGAGCCAGGGGCAGCTATGAAACAGAAACAAGCGCATATCCAAAAAGAACAAAAAACCATCATCCCTGGTGTCTATGCCAGGGCATTAACTAACTTATCCAGTCAAACCACAAAGAAGGACTTGCTCTTGTAGCTAAGCTGGAATAATGGGCCAGACTGATGGGCCCACCTGCAACCACAACCACCACAACATAAACATCTAGCTATCTAACGTAGGCAACAACAGCTGCCAGACACTGAACTTAGGGTGGTAATTACCCAGGACATGGAGAACAAGTGAGGCGAGCCCGGTGAGGTCTCAGTTTACTGAGCTGAGA
This sequence comes from Murina feae, assembly GCA_004026665.1. Taxonomy (NCBI): domain Eukaryota; kingdom Metazoa; phylum Chordata; class Mammalia; order Chiroptera; family Vespertilionidae; genus Murina; species Murina feae. The sequence continues at coordinate 22,075 of PVJC01003964.1, read as the reverse complement.
GTTCCCAGTCTTGGAACAGGACACTGTAGCCTGGCTGAGGCCAGCGAATGCCTGTGTTGAGGAACAGAGATGAGAGTGAAGGAGACAATGGGGGCTGAGTTCACAAGTCGGAACAGCTGAGAGGGAAGGAGGCACAGGCGCTGAGACCCAGAGGTCTGCAGAGGGCCATCCTGAGCGTCCACAGAGTCCTGTGCACGCTATGAGGAGATGTTGAAGGATGCAGAAGAACCATCTGTCTACACGGGTCAGAGATGTGCCATCCTCCTTGCCAGACTGGAAACCCTTTCTCCCAGGGCCTCTGATGAAGTACTCAGAAGGGGCTCAATTCAGGAGTTGTAGATAATTAGCCCAGGCAAAAGCTACTCTGGTCCAAGGTTTTACAAATCTTAACACAGGCTCAATGGATCCAACTATTTCGAAGTAATTTAACTTAATCCCAGAACACAGCTCAAGAATAAACTACAGAGAAACACAAAAATATGCAGAGTCCAACAAGATAAAATCCATTGGACATCACACTGTTCTTTCTCAGTGACACACAAAATAAGGTTGTATATTTTAATAAGTGGTACCTTAGAGCTGATGAAATACGGTTTTATTGTAAGTTAGCCTTCCCCTGCTTTCCCCGTTTTTCAAATCATGCTGTCCATTCAGTCTCTCACAGCACCCAAAACCCCACGATGTTCTGTCTACACATCCTTCTCTGTCTCACAACTCTGGCTCTGACACCAGCCTGGGCAACTTGACTTGGCAAATGTGCCAACTCATTCTTTCATTAACCACTTCACAACCGCAGCTCAGATGCCTGCACGTACCATGTCTTCAAAGCAAAAGGAAAAATGTACTTAGGGGGAAAAGAAATTGGGAAACATTAAATGGGAAGTGAAATTAGAAACAGAGCCTACCCGCCCCCCCTTTTCCCCCCACCCCTCGTATTAGCACAGCCCGCTGAGTCAGCATTCGGTCCAGCTCTCCTTACTGAAAAAAGAAAGTCTCTAAGTGCATTCTCCACACAGCTTCTCAAGAGGCCCTTACAAAAGGCCGGTGATAATTAATGTTCTCTTTCTAGTACATTCCATACATTCCATATCAAAGAGAGGGCAGGAGCCCTTCCGATTTGTACATTTCTATGGTGTGTGCATCAGAACACTTCCGACACCTTGAGAAATGCCGATGCATGCCTATCTCCAAATGTTTTTGGGGTTTTTTTTTCATATCCTCTTCTCTCCACCCCTCCCTCTGTGCTTCTCTAATTGAGTCATCATTTGAGTGCCTGGCTGAAGGGCCATAAACTGATGAAAGCAAAGTTTCAAATAATTAGCTAAAATCCAAACATTTTCTTAGTGACAATGTAACTGGGCTTCCAATATTCTCTTTCATGCAAGTGCTGGCAAAACATTCCGCCCAGAAGGAGGTTCGTGAAGAGGCAGAATGACAAGGCTAATTAGCAAACTAAAGGAGCTGGGGAGGGAGTGGGGCGCTGGTGGGTTCTGGAGATTACAGAGCGGAGTTCTGGAAGTAACAGGAAGGAATATGTCCCTCAAACACAAATACTCGCCGTGGGTTTGGTAACATAAAGAACAAACCTCCTTAAAAACATGCTGCAAGTCAGAGAAAAGGAACAGGTGGGCTCCCAGGGCCAACTCTTGCTTCTGATGACGTGAACTTGGTGCTTTGCAGAGTCTCTTTGCCCTAGATGCCACTTATTGGCATCCCACCAAATCTGCTCCATGTGGTGGATCTGACCCCTTTGTCTTCTGAGTTATGACATCAACCAAAAAGGTGTAAGCTTGCGGCTTCCAGAACCTGGCTCCCAAGAGAAACTCCGCTCCCTCCAGAATCCATGGCTCTTGCTGAGCTTCACCGGCATCAAGACATGAATGTGCTCATGCATCTGCTCTTTAGAAAACCATTCTGTAGCAGTGTCCCTGTGCTCACACTCATCTAGGCTCTCAACAGACATGTGATCTTGAGACTGATCCTGTTCCTGTCTGCATTTTCCCACGAGGAGACAGCTGTGAGGGGCAGGTGACTGGCAGCTGGACTGGAACAGTGCTACTGGGATCCTAGAGGACTGGGAGTGACTCTTGGCAAAAAAACCAAAAAAACAAAAAAGGGGTAGTGAGGGCTTTGTGCTGGTTAAAGTCATACACTCCAGCGGCTACTCCTGGGGCCGGTGTCTTCACTGAGGCTATGTGACTGGTCTAACCAGTTGTCATGTTGGTTTAAACCTTGGAACTTCAGGTTTGAAGCTAGTGATGCTGTCAGTGCCCAGAAGCAGCCTGACTCCTCTGGAAATAGCCCTGTCCGCCGCTCTCCCTCCCACATGGCCAGACTCAGGCCTGAGCCTGTGGAGGACTGTCTGAGGGTCCTCCACTTCTCTCCTCACAGCCCTAGGCAGCATCAGAGCCAGAGATGCCAAACCCACATGTCTGTGGAACTGTTGGAGGTAGAGAATGATGTGGCGGCACGCGTGTGTCCCTTCTGATTCATGCATTGAAGCACTGGCCCCCAAGATGGTGGTATTTGGAGCAGATTAGGTGTAGAAGAGGTCCTGAGGGCTGCCTATTTAAGGAAAGGAACAGTCCAGACCCCCCTCTCTCTCAGCCTTGTGAGCACAGATCCAGAAAGTCTGCTTGCACACCAGGAAGCTGGTTCTCACCAGACACCGAATGTGGGGGACCTCGAGCTTGTAATCCTTACCCTCCAGGACCAAGAAACCAATGTCTGCCGTTTAAGTCCCAGTCCAGGCTATTCCCTTATGGCAGCCTGACCAGAGTGAGGAGGACAAAGACTCCCTTTCCCCTTGGGGCTGCAAAAGCACCCAGGAATGCCCAGGGTCTGGGTCAACACCTGCAGGAGAGGGTGTCGGACAGGAACCAACAGATGAGCCAGTGGAGACGGAGTGAGGACCCTCCATCCACTGTCCAGGCAGAGCCCATGTACTTTCTGGGCTCAGTCCTCTGATTGGGTTTTGTCATTTTCACCGAGCACATTCCAAGCACTCAGAGGGCTCCCTCCCACAGAGCACCTACCGGCCTCCCCCCTCTGCCTCCCGCGGTCACCGCCGTCCTCCCACTACCCTCACCCTCATCCCATCAGACTTGCTGACGGGGTTGGTGCACTCACAGAGCACTACTTTCTGTCTCTGCTGAAGGCTTGCTTCCTGACTGATGGAGCATTTTGCTTTTTTAATTCATTTTTTTCCTTTTAATGCTCAGTTGTCATCCATAAGGGACTTCTCCATTATCCGGGACAAATATCACCCAGATCCAAATTTCCCAGTACCTTTCATTAAACTTCAGGAACTACTTTTTCTTCGAGAACTTTCACCAGCCACCGCGGTCAAATATTTTATGGTCTTTGCAGGGCCGGCACGCGGGCAAGAGGAAGATGGAAAGGAGCCGTAAAGCAGCGATCGCCCGTGGCACTCGATGTGGGAGATGAGACTGTCAAGGGAGAAATAGTACACATAAAAGTAAAAAACGACCTTGCGGCCTGCGAGGGTGTTGTGCTGAACTTCGCCGGAGCTGCGGGAAAGTTCAGCGGAAACTTCAGATGGAGAAGAAGGGCCACCGCCGCCAAGACACCATCCCTGCAGAGGTGGTGGTTCGGCCTGAAGGGATGTTTGCACTCACTGGCGACCCAAGAGAGCCGCTCAGAATCTTCACTCCTTGTGTAGTCATTCCACCGGGGCAAGTTCCCTACAGGGGTGCGCTGCTGTTGGAAAACTCAGGATAAAGCACAGCAGGGCTAACTAACGGTCATGGCTCTGTTGTCATATAATGTCACTCATTGGCCACTTAGTATGTGGCAGACACTGGAATAAACACGTTATATTTAAGTATTCCCCTTTTACAAGTTGCATATGATTAAAGTCCTTAAGTCAGTTGGCCAGACTATGCTTGAGTCATGATTTAACCTAAGTCTCTGACTCCAAAATCCTTTCTCGGGAAGGAGATCCACTTACCAGTTAAATATATAGTGCAATACAGGGACTTTATGACTAAAGCCTTCACTTTACACACACACACGCCTACACACATACACATGTACACCACACATGCATAAACACATGTTTAGGTGATTATGTTACACAAGATTGCAGCATCCATCTTGCTGGATTCTATTATTTCCAAGAGGCTATGAGGAAGCACACTACCATGTTGGGGACCCTACACATGCACACACACATATCCCTGCTGCAGAGGCTCTGATTTTGTTCATCCTAATTCCTAAGACTTAGTGTTCGGCATCCAGGAGTGAGTACTGATCCACCTGGTCTAAATCTGGCAACCTCACCCCCCTATCCTTGATTGGCTTGGGATGTGATCTATGACTCAATTCTGTCAAATGAGATACAGTGAGAATCTGTTGCCAGAGCTTCATGGAAAAGGTTGAAAGAGAGAGAGAGAGAAAGAGAGGAAGAGAGGACAAGACTCAGGATTCACTGCAGCCATTGTGCGACCATGGGGGAAGTGAGATAGCACACCAATGATGACAAAGTGGGAAGTCAGAAAGGACTTGGGTTCTTAACAGCATCCATGAACGTCTGAATTAGCCAAACTGGAAGCTGCCCCAACTTGGGATTTAATATTTGAAATATAAATCCCTTTATTTATTGAGTCATTGTGACTTGGGTCTCTTGGGATTTGTAGTCAGACATTTCCTTTCAAATTATTTTAGAGAGAGGACAGGAAAGAGAGGGACAGAAAAACACCCATGGGTTGCCTCCCACACACTCCCCAACTGGGGAGCAAACCCGAACCTGGGCATGTGCCCTGATCAGGAATCAAACTGGCCACCTTCCGATGCATGGACAAGACCCAACCAACTAAGCTGCACCCACCAGGGCTGCAATCAGAAATTTTGAAGATACCGCAATATTTTACTGCACATTTGCAAGGGTTCCAGTAAATAAAATGTCCATTAATTTATATTCTCCGCCTTCTTGTCTTCACTTTTTATTCCTTCTGTCCTCACTGCCACAATGGTCTATTATTCATTAAAATCTGTTTTCCCCTATAAAAATAGAAGAATACAACAACCCAAGCTAACAAATGATTAGGTGACTATCCTATATAATAACAGCCTAATGTGCTAAGTGTCTGGTCGGCTGTTGAACCAATCAAAGGGTAATACGCTAATGATATGCTAAGGCCACTCAACCAACCTCTATGACATGCACTGACCACCTGGGGGCAGACAGTCAACCAGTTGCCATGATGTACACTGACCACCAGGTGGCAGAGGCTCCGATATGTAGGTTAGTTTGCTGCTAGGGTCTGGCCAATCAAGACTGAGCAAGACAGGTTGGACACACCCTGGAGCCCTCTCACAGTCTCTCCCCAGTTGACTAACTTCCTGCTTCCCACCATGGTCCTATCATGCACCTGTTGGGCACCCCAAAGGGCATGAAACTTTAGAGACCAGTGATAGTACAGGGTGACCCCAGTAGAAAGCCAATAAGGATGAAGCCCACAGCGCTACAGCTACAGCAAAAGTAACTCTGCCAACTGTATGAGTTTGGAAGTGAATTCTTCCACAGTTGAGCTTCCAGATAAGTCCTCAGCCCTGCCTGGTACCTTCAATGCAGTTTTCACAGAGGACTCTGCAAAGTTGTGCTGGGACTCCTAACCCCAGAAACTGCAGAAAACAAATATGTTATTTTAAACCACTGTTCTTGTTGGCATTTGTGTAGTAATAGAAAACCAACACAGATTTGGGTACTTTTGCATAACCTTAAGACTAAGCACCTTAAATTTTGCACCTGAGACACCTTGCTTGCCTCACCCTGATTCCAGCCTTGAAAACGTATTTTTGTCAGCTATAGAGTTCAGAGAGGGTTTGACAGATCCGAGTCATATCTCAGCTCACCTCATTCTGATACATAAGTTGGCGTTTCCCCCTCACCCCTATAAAGCATTAAACACAAAATGATTAAAACATTTAGTGCCTTATAGTGTTGAACTAAGCACATTTTATAAAAACACAATTTTCTTTGAAATTCCAGTCATTCCTGGGTTTTGTCTATACCCATTTTTATCACCCAGTCATGTCTACAGCCCAGACATAGCTGTGCTTTATTTCTTGTCCTCTCTGCCCACTCATGGTAGAAACCAGTGCTCACATTCAGAATTCAACAGCCACGAGATGCACAACCATCAAGAGTTCCAAGGACTATTTTATTTTTTCCAATATAAAAATTTTCGAAGCTCTGCAGTCCATCTGGCTGCTCTATCATTTACAAGGTGTATGACTTAAGAAACATGTTCTCTCCCAGCCTCATGAGGCAGTTTTCTGGAATGAAATGAGGCCCTGAAAGTTCTGAGCACAGCACTTGGCACAGAAGGTGCAGTCAATAAATGCATAACAATGATAGAAAACACTTAATGAATATCCATTCTGTGTAGAAACTGGACTTTTATCCCCAATGTGTCATTCTAGTCCACACACTTTACAGACGAATGCCACTCCCTAACCAGGGGTCCTGAAAGTTTTTAAACAGGGGCCAGTTCACTGTCCCTCAGACCATTGGAGGCCTGGACTATAGTTTATAAAAAACTATGAACAAATTCCTAGCACACTGCACATATCTTATTTTAAGCAGGACAGGCAGTGGCGGCAAAAACACTCGGCATGTGGCCCGCGGGCCGTAGTTTGAGGATGCCTACCCTGAAGAGAGCATGCAGCTTGCCCAGGACCCGTGGATCTAAGTGATTCAAAGAGAAGTGGTCTAAGTCCAGTGCCAGCTCCAGCATGCTCCCCTCTCCCACCCTGTCCATGGCTCACTACTGCTCTTTGGCAAACACTTTATTTCCCTGTACATTTTTTTCAAATATATTTTTATTGATTTCAGAGAGAGATAGAAACATCGATGATGAGAGAGAGTCATTGATCAGCTGTCTCCTGCAGGCCCCACACTGGAGACTGAGCCAGCACCCCGGGCACCTGTAACCTGATAGGGAATCAAACCATGACCTCCTGGTTTATAGGTCAATGCTCAACCACGGAGCACACCGGCTGGGCTCCCTGTACATTTTTTTTTTTTTTTTTTTTTGAAGAACAGACCTATCTCCTAGCATGAGGTACCCAGCGTTATCAGGTTATAATGCAAGAAAGATGTGTCTCAGATTGTCTTTGAGATTATGTTTGGCTGCAAGTAACACTAAGGTTCCCATAGCTATTTATTTTTCTTTCTAAAAGGAGAGGCTTAGGCTTCTTCTCAATTCTAGTCACTGTTCAGCTCACCTGAAATTCTCTTCCAAATAAAAGTTAAAAAATAGCAAAACACAAGTTACTGGAGTCATAGGCACTCCAGTTGAAAACTGTCACTTTTCCTTGTGACAAGTAGGTACAATCCCTTAGGAGATACCCCTCCCCTTCCCCTTCCCCACCCATGGCACCCACTCTGACTCACTAATGCAAAGTGGGGAGAGGTGGGCTGTGAATTTCACCCCACCTGCATTTGCATTTGAATAGGCAGAATACTCCTAAGTGAACTTGGAAGAACAAAACCAAGCCAACCACTGAAGTCAGAAAGACTAGAAACCCATGATCATGAATGAGAGCAGAAAGGAGTGGGGTCCCCACAGTATACATTAGCCATGAGTTCCATATGTATCGGGACAATTTCCTCCTGCTGCTCGGCCCACCAGGGTGGAAAATTGATTAGCCCACTCTGCCCAGGCGCACTGTGTCTGCCTCCACAATCCACTGGCCACCTTAATTGATGCAGCACTGCCTGTCTGTGGTTGGACACGTAATCACAACCTTGGTTATAAAGTTGTGTCTCCTGTAGGAGGATGAGAAAAACTGCCTATAGGTGTTGCATCCAAGAATGTCACTGCATTACCTCCTGTCCTGCCCTCTCACCAGGCCAGCGGTTTACTAATTTTGCAAACCTACAAGTTGCTCATTAAGTTCCACTGATCACCCAGCACAGGAGGGTTTAAAAGGGCGCTGGGTAATTTTCCACAGAAGTGACACTCGGGACTTGGAGTGACTCTTTGCAGCGTGCCTCGTCCACATTCACTTCCCTTTTCCTCCAGCCAGCCATGGATTTAAGGGCACCGACCGTCCCATTTGCCATCCTGGGCGTATCTGATCAGTCCTAGGGCTGGACCAATCAGACAAACAGCTTGCTCTGGACATGCCCAGGGGTGGACCAATTGAAGTGAGCAGCGGTGGTTTTGCTAGAAATATTGGAGGAAAACGCCTCACTGAATTTAATTTTAAAAGAATTTGGCCGCAGATTGTGCTGGCAGCCATGCTCAGATACAAAAGGAAAAGCTCTCTGGGAATGGAATGGACAGAGAAGACAGTGTGGAGCGACAAAGACAGAGAGGCTCACCTCTGTCCCCAGCCCAGCTCAAAGCTCCATCTTTCCCCGTCCTGCTCAGTGGTGTGAACCGGTAAACGTATTTTTTTCTGCTCAGGACATATTGGAATATTTGACCCTTGCCACCAAAGGAAAGCTAAGAGATAGAGGCCCGGAGAGTCGTTAAACGAACATGGATAACTGCCGTGTTCATTTAGAGAAAAATAAACAACAAAAGCGGTCCCACAGCACCCTGACAGGCATGGGGGCAGCACCTTCTGTCCCAGGCTCCTCCACTTATGTCCTGACCGCTTCTTCCACCTGATACCTGTGGCCCATGAGCATGAGCTAAGAGCTCAGTCTATGCAGCCAGATTGACTGGATTAGAATCTGGCTTGACCCACCAGCTGTTGACACTGTAAGTCCTCTCCGCCCCTTGCTCAGGCAGTCTCCCGTCTACAATGGAGCGTATAAGGCTAACAGGATAACCCATGAGAAATCACAGAATAGTGTCTGCCTGATTTTAATGGAAGTGAAGAAAATGCCAGCTTTCAAATCTCATTCACCTGAGAGTTCTCATTTTAATAATAAATGTGCTATATAAATTGACATAAACAGATATCAACCACAGGCACCAAGTTTTACATTTTAAAAAATTCACTTTCCTTTCGAACATCGCATCTTCCCTACTAGGCACCCACTGCCGCGTTGCTGCCCATGATCCCCCATGTTACTGACTCACATGCATAAGTTAGTTATAAGTAATGCAGTGAAGAGCATGCCCTGGTACAGAACAGATCACTAACACACAACAGGTGTACAGTGGTATCTCTTTGTGGGTGAATGGGAATATCTTTTCTTATGCTTATTTGCCACCTGCTCAGCTTATTTCTCCCTTTTTGGCTGTTATAAACAACTATAGGACCAGTGCATAAAATTCATGCATGGGTACAGTCCCTAGGCCTGGCCTGGGATCTGGACCATCTTCCCAGGCTGCTGGCAGCCGACCCTGCCCACCACTGCCACCCACCCCCAGTTCCCCATTCGCCATCAGGCGATCGGAGCCAAGAGGTTGGTGGTCAATGCACATCATAGCAACCAGTCTTTCTGCTGTTCAGTTGATTTGCATATTACCCTTTTATTATATAGGATGTTGCTAAAAACATTCAGTGGAAGTGTGTGGGGGCATGTTTTCTTACTTCTCTTTGGTGTATACTAAAGAGTAGAATTGCTGGGTCCTGTGGAAACTCTATGCTTTTTTTTTTTTTTTTTTTAAGATTTTGAGAAACTACCAAACTGTTTCCAAAGTGACAGGTACATTCCCACCAGCAATGTCTGGGTTTTAATTTGTCTGAACCCTCACCAAATCTTTTCGCTGCCTGTCTTTGGTTTTTAGCTACTTTATTGCATGGGAGGTGGCACGTCTCTATGTTTCTAATTTGCATCTTTCCTGTCACCATGATGCTGAGTATATTTTCACGTGCTCACTGTTCATTCAAGTATCTTCACTGGAGAAATGTCTTCAGATCCTTTGCTGACGTTTTCAGTGGGTTACCTGTCCTCTTATTACTGAGTTATAAGAACTCTTTGAGATTCTGGGGAACAGTCAGTCCCTTAGTTATCTGGTTTGTAAATGTGTTCTTCCAATCTCTGGGTTTTCTTATCTCATGGTTTTGGTTTTTGTTTTTTAAAGGGCAAACATTTTGAATTTTTATAAAACTTTACAAGTGTTTTGAAAGAAAAATATGTAATTAAGAACATAACTACTTGGAAAAGATAAACCCAAGTAAAAACATGTGTTTGTCACAAACTCAGCATAGGCTCACAGATATGAAGAAGGCAAACAGAACACACCACCACAAAGGATGCTGTCACAATAGTAACACCAAAGTACCCACCTGTGCCTCACTATGAAACATGGGGGCACCATTTACACATTTACACAGGTCTGTGCAGCTGATGTAATGCCATCGCCCTGCCAGCTACGTGAGGTCTGACTGTTAAAAATGCCATCTTCCTTAGCTGACCATAGAGTGGCATGAATGATAACTATTGGAATACCACTAATAGTCAATATATCTGTGTTACATCTTGCATTACATCTGTATATTTTCACTATAATTGAAACCCACTGAAAACTTTCTTATTAAAACTGAACTTTATTATACCAGGAATCTTTTTAGTGTTCCTTAGTTCATTTTTTGAAAAAAGCTTTGTATAAAGTAAAAAACAACAAACAAACAATAAAAAAACAAACAAACAAACAAAAAAACACAAACACATTTCCCCTGTCAAGATATTAAATTAATTCAGCTAAGGCTTTTAGCTGCTGCTGTTCCAGATTATTTGAAAATTTATCCTGATGTGGAAACATACACATATCACAAATAAATGCCTGACCAATAAAAATGTATATTTCAAGTCCAGTTTATGAAAGTGTCAACAAAGACAATGTTATTTACTTTTTAAAATGATATTTCAAATATTTCACTTATTTTCAGAAAAGAATATATATTTAAGAATATGAACATTGAAAATAACAGAAAGTGGGTGTTTCAAAAGCACATTTAGAAAATTAGTCTTTAATTTTTTTTTTTTTTTTTTGCCTGAGAAGAAGCATCTTGAGCAAAAACAAAGGAACAACATTGTAGCCCATCTTTCTCTGGTACTTGGAAAATACAGAGTTGGCTCTGTTTAAGAGCCATGAAAAGCCAGTAGTTGGAGGAAAAGTCAACCACCTGGAGATGGTTTTATCTAGAAGGATACTGTGCCCTAAAAAATGCAAATCAGGCTAGAATTCCACTAGGAGAATGTTAAAAGGACTCCATCAATAATTTATACACTGAGATGTTGAATGAACTATTTTAACACAGAACATTCGGTGTTGCATGTTTCATAAAGAGTGAGCATATTTGGATACATTATAAAATGTTCTTCGGCGTCGCCTTGCCTTTTCCTCTTCAAACAGTGATTAATAAATTATCGTGCTCAGTTAAACTGAACAGTGCTTTATAAAGTCCCAATTATTGGAGTAATTATTCTGGGATAATCCCCGGATATTTGCTGACCTGGAAATTCAATATTTGTGCAGAGAGGCACTTGTCCTCTGGGATGTCTTTTAAGCGTCTGTATTTTGAGATGAAGCCTTTCCCGTCAGACAGTACTGACTCTTGAGGGGCGGTTTCCACACTAAGCATGAGCCCAAACTGCCCCCTTCTGCTTCATGAATTCAACCAACGTGTGCCACCCTGCGTGCCTGGAAGCACACACGTCGCTGGTACTTGCCATGGACCTCCTAGGGCGTCATGCTGCGCACCGTGTGTGCTCACGGGATGGCCCTGTGGGCGCCGGACACAGACACGCTGTCACCAACTTCACTTACAGAGGAATCTGAAGCATAAAGAGGATCGGTAGCTTTCTCAAGGAGTAGAACACAGTAAATGGCACATCGGCTTTTCGTCTTCAGAGCCCCAGTCTTAACAACTCTGCCAGACCGTCTCCATACTAAAAATGTAATATCCTCACCCCGGGAATCAATCATCTTACAGTTTCCTCAGTGAAATGTAAGAATGAGGGTCATTGCTTTGCACAGACTCAGTGTAGGTGATGCTTTACTATCACAGCAACGTCGGCTACAATTTGAGCAAAAACAGAAAGGCTGGTGGCCAGGACTTTCTGGATTTGAGATTTGCAAATGAGGGACCTGTGGCTCTGTGCTTGACCAGAGCTGGTGCCAGTGTAGTGCCCAAAAGAGTGCACAGAAGCAGAGACATGCCCTCTGGCCCTGGGAGCTGACCCCCTGCACACCTGAGCCCTCTGGAGAGGTTCTGCTCCACAAACTCAGACTCTGAGTTCCACAGCCCCTTGAACAGCCTGGGTCAAAGGCCCTCAGATTAAAGGCTTTTACAAAACATGAATTCGGTGAAACAAATACTATCATTAAATAATGTTTTGAGAGTAAAGGCTTCAAACTTTAAAGAAAAACTTTGCTTAGAAGAAAATAAAGTGGCTTATACTTTTATACATAAATAATTACATTTAAATCTAAAAGTATACTCACAGTAAAAAAAAAAAGTCAGGAAAAATAATAAATTGTCAGCAGGGTATTACTAACAATGATTTCTCAATTTGTCTTTTTTTTTCTTTTTTAAAAATATATTTTTATTAATTTCAGAAAGTAAGGGAGAGGGAGACAGAGATAGAAACATCAATGAGGAGAATCACTGATCAGCTGCCTCCTGCACGCCACCGACTGGGGATCGAGCCCACAACCAGGCACGTGCCCTGACTGGGAATCAAACTGTGACGTGGCTCTTAGGTCGATGCTTAACCTAGGGCTCAGTTTACCTTTCCGCATACATTTTTATTCACTTTTCTACACGCATTTTCACTTACTTACTCAATAAGTATTTTGTGACCACTGATTCTGTGTTACTTATCGACCAATGAATGGATGAATGAGTATGGGGTGCTTGGAATGCAATAGAAAGTTTCTGATTTCTGAATGTCCACAGTCTAGTAGAAACTCATGAATGAATTTGTTACTCTATAGAAAAAAATGCAAACAGCATTTTAAAGTGGACTTACATAAAATCTCACCAAGTTACTTAAATTAGGAGGAATAAAAAGGTAAATATGAACTAATTTAAATGTATATTTCTTAAAACGTAGATTTTTACAATTTTATAACTTTCAAAGGTGTCTACTAGTACTACTGAGGTAATAGGGGGAAAGAGAGCTAAGCATTTTGCAAAACTTTTCGTACATGCCAGAAATATAAAACTATTGCATTGGGAAGTTTGTTAAAATTCACTTTTAGTCACTTAACTTAGTTTCATTATTAATTTCCTTTTAAAATCCTCCTTTTCAAAATTGTGCAGATATATCTTGCCACAGGCCTGAAACACGGCAGTTTTCCAGGTTCCAAAGAATAGGAAACCCAGTATCTGTGATCAACCTGATACCTAGGATGTGGTTAATCCTGGAAAAACAGAGTGTAGTGCAGCAGGCAGCCTGTGGTATAAATATTGTGGCTACGGAATATGCTGCACAGGATACATCACAGCACGGCTTGCTGAGTGCACTACATGCAGCTAAGTGACATGTGGAATGCATCTCCTCCATAACAGTCCTAAGCCTATCCCAACATACAGTCTCCCCATTCACAGTTTCACAAAACCCCAGGGAACATTTCAGTCAAAGCTCCATCTTTGATCTCAAACTAAAAAGGTACTTAGAGTGATTGACCATTTTACTTATTGAACTGACCACTTATTTACACTTGTGGTAAATTGCACAATAGAAAAGAATGGCTCAAATGATGAATCAACTGAAAAATGTGGATACTATTTCTTGTTTTCCTGAGCAATTATTATGTGCCAGAAATGATTATAATATGACAGCATATTCTTTCATTTAATCTTCAATGTAAGTATTATACAACAGACACTATTATAAACCCTATTTTATAGTCAAGGAAACCAAGATATACCGAGCTTACCAGTAAATAACTTGCCCAAATGATATAGCAGATAAATTGTGGAGCTGGGATTAAAATATAAACAGAATAATTACAAGTAAATTATTAACTTAATTTGCTACTCAATCAAGAACAGCTGAAACAGAAAATTAAAATGAGTTCACTGTACTCATGTAAGAGGCCTGACCAGGTATTCTACTGCAGTTCCCAGAGATCTGCTTTTCTTGTTTCCAAAGATGATCAGCCCTGAGGCAGGCTTAACACAGTAAAATTCCACCAAAAACCAAAGCTGGTAGAAAAATGCCAATTTATCAAGTTCAGGGGGAAAAATCCAGCTGTCATACTTGGTTGGCAGGATACGAATATGTCCCCCTTGTGGTCATGCAAAATCAAGTCCTAATCAGAAGACATTTGGTGAATAGTCCGTGAAAAACCGCTCTTGTATAAACTGGAATTACTCAAAGGCCATTTGTTGAGTCTTTTAACAGATTACATAATATTTTTGATAAATATGCAATAAACGAACAGAGCTTACTGAACCAGAATGCCTTAGCCTCAGCGGAGAGTCATTTAATTCACTGAGCGTTGGTCCAACTCCAGCAGCAGGCCAGAGACTGGGCTGCCGTAGTGAATAAGACACACTGAATCTGACCTAGATTGAAGCTGATGTCTGACAAAGTCGTAAGCTGATGAACTCCTTCCACATACAGATGGTTTTACTTACTTAACGGCCGCTATGTAAAAGACACGGTGCTAAGTGCTTTGCAGATATTAACTTGTTCCTTACCTCATCCCATGGGGCAGTGTTAGAGACATCGTCATTCTTGTTAGAACGGTTAAGGCAGACTGTATTTTACTATTGGAGAATGGGGGACTACTCAGTGAAGTTTTGCGGTAGGAGGGAGAGATTGGGCTCAATTTTGAATACAACAACAACAAAAGCAAAAACAAAAACAAAATGGGAATTTATAGCCAAGAACCAGAGTGGAGAAGGGAGTTGGTAGAAATTACTAACAGGTTTTCATGCTACGTAGCCTAACCAACAAAGGCAGGCCAGGATGATAAGATATAACGGTATTCTCTGGGGGATGAGAATTCGGTCAGATATCCAGGGAGACCATATTTCAGAATAAGGAGATTTTGGCTAAGCTGACTTAGCAGGATTTTTACCAAAACTGGACTCTACAAGTACAGAGACAGAAGCTCAAGTTTGGGTCTCACTGGGCAGAGGGCTTAGGGAAGACTGACTGAAGTTAGATCAAGGAGATAATCCCCAATTTACAGATGGGGAAACCAAGGCAAAAGTGGCTAAGTGACTAGCTTAATATTATACAGTCAGCACAGTGGAGCCAGGAAATCACTATCTATGCTATTTGAAGACTAGTGCTGCATATTCTGTTGGTTCTCTCCCCCACCACACACACACACACACACACACACACACACACACACACACACACACTACTTCATATAAATGCTGAAATGGTGATACTTGGGATAGAAACTGTCAACATTTCTTAGAATCATGCTTTTACCATGCTTCCTCCTTCCTCTACTTGTTGACATTTTATTTATTAAGTAAAATACATCAGAGACCTAATCTGAAATGAGTCGGCATGTTTTCTGCCCTGATGAACAACACGTTGATTTAATATGTTAAGACAAGTGTCTTGTCACTGAATTTGTCCTAAGTACCAATGTAATCAGATCTAAGCTGCACTTCTCCCATGCTTCCTGGCAGCGAGGGCAGACCTGTGCCCAAGTTCTGGTCTATAAATGTGAGAATCTCCTGCCTGGAAAGCTTGTCATGGTCCCATAACAGGTAATAGATCTGCCTGGCACTTGCCTTTCAGCTTTGCCTTTCTCTCTGCCTGGAATGCGCCTGTGATGGCAGAAGCTTCAGCAGCCATGCTGACAACATGAGTGGGCCCACATGGCTGGAAGGCAAAGCAGAACTGTAGATGCAGCCCAGGTCCACACCAGCATCTCGGAGCTGCCATTTCACTCTTGGGTGTTGTCTTCAGTACTCTTCGTGTGTGAGAAAACTGGATGCTCACGTGGTTCATGCTCTAAAGTAGTGTAAGCCTCACTCACCTGAGAACAATCATAAGTAACAGACTAACTTTGGAAGGGAAATCATTGACGTTG
Source organism: Murina feae (assembly GCA_004026665.1). Taxonomy (NCBI): domain Eukaryota; kingdom Metazoa; phylum Chordata; class Mammalia; order Chiroptera; family Vespertilionidae; genus Murina; species Murina feae. Next base: position 6,128 of record PVJC01003964.1, on the reverse strand, counting down.
TGGCCTCACTATCACTATGATAGTGCTCATAGTGAATGTCATCACTGACAAAATGTTGCTGAATACAGTAGGAGGTACTTATTTTAAGCAATAACGTGCAAAATATAGAACCTACTTTCCCTGCTGTTTCTAGCGCTCTTCCTCTGGTTAGCCCCTTCCCGTCACATTTTATCAAATGTCTGCTGGAGAAATGGAGTTGCATTTTGAATTCAGGCATCTTTGATGTTTATCAGTTATTTGGAGCAATGGTGACCCTAGCAATAAAAATGGATGTGGGAGAGAAGAGTATCCTGAAATATCCAAGGAATAAAATGTAACTGTGCAAACTACGTCTCAGTGATCTCAGAGATCAGCCTCAACTGCTACTTAAATCCATTCTTTATGAAAAGGAGTGTGAGGTTTCCAAAACATAACGCATTCAAGTATATTCTCAGGTTTCTGAAAACCCACTCATTGCTTCTCAGGCATCTTCAGCACGAAACAAGCCATTTCCAGAAACATATGCATTGGTAAGTGGTTTTGCAGTGATGATCAAGGACAGCAGATCCAATGGTCCTGGGGGAAAGGCGAAGTGAGAAAGATCGCTGGCATGTAATCTCACTTTTGAGAAAGAGAGAACCTAGAGGGGAAAATTCAATCGCTGAGGTCTCTGAACTGCCTCAGAGAGGAAAACAGTCCAGCATGCTTGGCTCTCGGCTGCCTATAAGCAGCAAAGGTCACGTTTTGTTTGCAAACTTAGGTCAGCAGGAAGTAAGCACCCCCAGCCAGGGCACCAGAGATCATGAACATGCAGAGTGTGACTACACCCCACTGGGTCTGGGGGACCATCCCACTGATGGAGAAGACAGGAGATAAAGTAACGGAGAAGGAATTCTGGCAGTGGGGAAACAAAGGCAGAGAGGCTGCAGGAGGAGGCCCTGGACTAGAAGGAAAGAGTTCCAGCCTGGCACAGCCACACCTAGGCCTCATTAGAGCAAGGATTCCTGGATCCTGCTACAGGGCCCTGAGTGCCCACAGTGCTAATGCACCAGGGAAGCAGTGCATCAACCGCATCCCCTTCAGAGCACAGGGAGAACTGCATACCCACGAGAGCTCCATTGACATTCATTTCCACAAAAGGCTCTAGTGAATGGTAGAAAAAAGCTGGTCCCCGAAAACTCATTGCAGCTGAGTTAGCTTCTCTTCTCTTTTCATAAATGATGGGTCATTCTACCACATGATTCTTTAAAAAAGAAAGAAAAAGGTGACTTGAAGGGTTTTTTTTGTTTTCAATTCATGTCTCAGGCCCCAGGTTACTCTCAGTAGGGTGGGGTGAACAGGGGATGCCTGGTTTACCTTGTTTATCCTGAAGGCAGAAGTGAATGTCCCTGAGGTGGCACTGTGTCATGGCCAAATGGTGATGCCACTGGTGAATGACGTAGCTATTCAACGGCCTTTCTTCATTCACATGTGAATGTATTGACTCCACAAATGTCTATCTTGTTCTTCCTACTCTCAAAGCACTAATCTGGGCGGATGATCAGAGACAGTGCACTAGACACAGATCCTTCCCCCAAGATGTACTGGACATGATGCAGGAGGAAAGAAACTCATATTTACAAGGAAATGTCGAGAATTTCCTGGGCGAACAGTACATAAATGTGTTCAGCTTTGTAATATAGGCTGACTTTATGGACAATTGTGAATTTGATCTTTACGACTGTTTAGAATTTAGTTATGATGACGTATGAGCAAGAAAGAAAAAAAAAAAACAGTAAGCTAAGACATTATAATTAGAGAGAGTATTCTTCCAATGGAGAAGCAGGATTTACCAAGTCAGTAATCCTGGCTGGTTGGTTCAGTTGGTTGGCGGCTTTGATCCCAGTCCAGGCTCATACAAGAGGCAACTGATGGACATTTTGCTCTCACGTTGATGTCCTCTCTCTCTCTCCCTCTCACTCTCTCTCGAAAAAAGTCAGAAGGTGAAATCATGTTCCTAAGGTTGTCTTTCTCATTTTTAGTCAGGCCCATATTGCTATTATGAAGTTTTCTTATCAACTCACTTTCGCTGATAATAATTTTTTATTAAATTGAATCATTTTTAACAACTCTTTACATTTTACTGAAAAAATATTACAAACAAATAAAACAAAATAGTAACATGTGACAAAAATAGACAGTAGACATAAATGTAAATGAAAATAAAGCAAGACCTTGTTGTTGCTGGAGGTCTGTGGTTGATGTCAGAAACAAAGGCTAATGAGTGAGGCTGGGATTGACACCTACTAGGCCCACCAAGAGCTTCTCTGACAGAGGAAAGTGACCAATGTGTCCTCGCTGGGTACTGTTTGGTGCTATATCTGAGTTCTACTGGGACACAGCTCGTGTTACAAACATGCAAGCAGTGCACCTTGGTAAACCTGCCCAGAGGCAGGGAGGCTAGGACTCAAGTAGCAGCTCTAAAAAATAAAACACCTAGCAATTCTTCATGCTAAACTGTTCTGAAAAGACCTCTCTCTCTCTCTCTCTCTCTCTCTCTCTCTCTCTCTCAATATCTCTCTCTCTCTCTCTTTCTCTCCCTCATTTTCTTTTCCCTACTCCCTTCTGCCTCCTTCTTCCACTCCCTGTCCCTGTCATATCCTATCTAATAAAAGATTAATATGCAAATTAGGCATCACTCCGTGACAAGCATGGCCGCCCCCATAGCCACAAGATGGCCACCCACATGGCCACAAGATGGCAGTGCCCATAGCCACAAGATGGCCACCCCCATGGACACAAGAGGAAGGCACCCAGTCTGACTCAACCCAGCCACTGAATTGGTCAGGGTTGTTAGCCAGGCAGTGACAGGAGAGGTAGGGAGCCCAAGGGGTGGAACAGGCGAATAGAGGGGGCTGGGGTCCTCTTCCCAGGCCAGAGGCCTTCACCAGAAGCCTCAGGCATGGGCAGGTGCAAAGCCAGTGATGAGAGCAGTACAAGGGTGCCCTACCCAGGCATAAGGCCTGGGCCAGAGGCCTCAGGCCTGGGCTTGGGCAAGGCTGGAGATCACAGGGACCTGGGCTCCACAGAGCCAGCAATTGGAGGGACAGGGCTGGAGCCTGCAATCACAGGGGGTTAGGCACCAGTGGAGCTGGCAAAACAGGGGTCTGGGGGTCCCCTGCCCAAGCCTGCAGCCTTGGCCAGAGGATGCCAGTGTGGCAAAGGCAGAGCCGGCAATGTCAGGGGGCAGGATCAGAGCTGGTGATCGCAGAGGCCTTGGCTCTGTGAAGCCAGCGATCAGAAGGTTTTGGGGGTCCTCTGCCCAAGCCTGCATCCTCGGCCAGAGCTTACAGGCCTGGACAGGGTTGGAGCTGGGATTGCATGGGCAGGGGTGGAGCCGGTGATCAGAGTGAACTACAGAGGAAACACCTTTTCTTACCGCTCATTTGCTAAGCTCCCTGTATGCCACTGGTAATATTCTTAGTAACTTGGATAATAAGAATCCCTAAAGGCAATCTAGGGTTTTTCCACCACACTCCTGGAGAAAAAAATGAAGGTCCACTGCTGGAGGGCTAAGAAATGTCATATCCTGCCCTAGCCAGTTTGGCTCAGTGCATAATGCCTCAGCCTGCTGACTGCAGGGTCTGGGTTCAATTGTGACCAAAGGCACTTACCTAGGTTGCAGGCTCTTCCCTGGCCGGGGCCCAGGTCAGGGAATATGCAGGAGGCAACCAATCAAAATATTTCTCTCACTTTGATGTTTCTCTCTGTTTTTCCCTTCTCTTCCACATTCTCTAAAAATCAATGGAAACATATCCTCAGGTGAGGATTAAAAAAAAAGAAAGAAAGGTCATATCCTATGAAAGACACATCTTGAAAATGCTTAAAGAAAGTTGTCGTTTCTTCATGGTGAAGGGACTGGAGTCCATATTGATGAAAACACCTTGGTGGCTGCAGTGACTGGCAGTGGCTGCAATAGTGGGGTGATGGGGCTGCTGTCTTCCCCTGATTATCCTGGTTCCCTCCCATAAAGGGAGGTCAGACTGTGGCTTAGGCCTGCTCCCCAAGGGGATCAGGGAGAGGGCCTAAGCCATCAGTAGGACAACCCCTGAAGGGTCCCAATATGTGAGAGGGGGAAGACTGGACTGAGGACCATTTGCCCCAACCCGTGGCCTCCCTTTGTGGGAGGTGACCAGGCTAATCAGGGGAAGCCACCAGGCCCATCACCCCACTGCTGCAGCCACTGCCAGTCACTGCAGCCACCAAGGTGTTTTCATCAACAGGAACTCCAGTCCCTTCACCATGAAGAAACGACAACTTTTGTTGGGCATTTTCAAGCTCTGTCTTTCATAGGATATGATATTTCTTTCTTTCTTTCTTTTTTATCCTCTCCTGAGGATATGTTTCCATTGATTTTTAGAGAATGTGGAAGAGATGGGAAAAACAGTGAGAAACATCAAAGTGAGAGGAACACTTTGATTGGTTGCCTCCTGCATATGCCCTGACCTGAGTCCCAGCCAGGGAGAAGCCTGCAACCTAGGTGCATGCCCTTGGTCAGAACTGAACCCAGACCCTGCAGTCAGCAGGCTGAGACATTATGCACTGAGCCAAACTGGCTAGGGCAGGATATGACATTTCTTAGCCCTCCAGCAGTGGATCTTCATTTTTTTCTCCAGGAGTGTGGTGGAAAAACTCTAGATCGCCTCTAGGGATTCTTATTATCCAAGTTACTAAGAATATTACCAGTGGCATACAGGGAGCTTAGCCAATGAGTGGTAAGAAAAGGTGTTTCCTCTGTAGTTCACTCTGATCACCGGCTCCACCCCTGCCCATGCAATCCCAGCTCCAACCCTGCCCAGGCCTGTAAGCTCTGGCCGAGGCTGCAGGGCTGGGCAGGGGACCCCTCTGATCGCTGGCTTCACAGAGCCCAGGCCCCTGTGATCACTGGCTCTGATTCTCCCCCCTGTCATTGCTGGGTCTGCCCTTGCTCCACTGGCATCCTCTGGCCAAGTCTGCAGGCCTGGGCAGGGGACCCCCAGACCCTTGCTGGTGCCCAGCCCCTTGTGATTGCAGGCTCCAGCCCTGCCTCTCTGATAGCTGGCTCTGTGGAACCCAGATCCCTGTGATCTCCAGCCTTGCCCATGCCCAGGCCTGAGGCCTCTGGCCCAGTCCTTATTCCTGGGAAGGGCACCCTCATATCCCTTGATTACTGGCTCTGCCTCTGCCCACTCCAATCACTGGCTCCACCTTTGCCCATTCCTGAGGCCTCTGGCGAAGGCCTCTGGCCTGGGCAGGGGACCCCAACCCCCTCTGATTGCCTGTTCTGCCCCTCAAGCCTTCGGCCTCTCTGTTACCTGCCTGGCAAACAGGCCTGACTACTTCAGTGTTGGGGTTGAGCTGGACTGGACACCGCCATCTTGTGGCTATGGGGCAACCATCTTTGTCATGGAGTGATGCCTAATTTGCATATTACTCTTTTATTAGATAGGATATATATACACATATATAAGTATGTATATATAACACCTCTATCATATCTACTCTATAAAAGCAAAATATTAAAATTAACTGTTTCTCTGAGACAGGGTAAGCCACGCCCACCAGCCAATCAGAGTGGCTGTATGCAAATTAGCACAGCCAACATGGCGGCCGCCACTCACGGACCTGAGTAAACAGCTGTTTCCATTGCAGCAGGAGCGAAAGTGAAGCTGCGCCCGGTCAGCTCAGCTCCGATTAAACTGCCTCTAGCAAAACACAGCTTTGAAACATTTGAAACAATATAACAATCAGAATCCTCGGGAGCTGAAGGACACAGCAGCCCGGGCCTAACCAGTATAAGTAACAATTGTTTCATTATAGACGCTGCGAGGTGAAGCAGAGGAGGCTTCGTTAGTTAGAAGGCCGCCTTAAAGAAACAGTATATCAATTATAGAAGATAACCCCAGGCCTTCAAGGAACAGCATCAATTATAGGAGATAAATCACAGAAACCTGCGTCCAGCCGGCCTTGCTGGGACGTTGGGTCAATGGGAGCTGTGGGCAGCCTGAAAGCCCCTCACCCAGGCTGGTCAGGCACGCCAGCAGGTGGGCATCCCCAGAGGGGTCCCAGACTGCGAGAGGGCACAGGCCGGGCTGAGGGACCTCCCGAGTGCACAGAGCAGCTGCAGGGCG
>PVJC01003963.1:0-66678 GCA_004026665.1 Murina feae | reverse complement strand
AGAGAGAGAGAGAATATGTCTTTTTCTTTCCCCTCCTGCCCCTCACCTTGGGAATATCAAATCAAACCATAACAAATGCAGTTATTGTACATTATTTTACAGCTGGACAGGCCTTTTCTTTTTTTTTTTTTTAGGAAATGTTGCAGTTTTTGGGATACGCATATCGAATCTCTAAAGGTATTATTAGGTTAGAGGTCATGGGTTGCAAACATCTGAAAAGTAAGTGCAGATGGTGCAGAGTTGTCCGGAAGTCATGGCCTTCAGCTTATCTGCAGGGTTAGCAAGACGGACCACTTATTCATAGGACACCTGAACGCTTCTTTCCAAGGAGACGAGCGCTGGCTCAGACACCGCTGACACTCGGAAGGTGCTGAAGGAACCCATTTGTTCTTTCTCTGCATGAGATATAATACCAAGAGGCAGCGGGGGAGGAGGGGGGTGTAGGGGGGACAGGGGGGCGCGGGGGGCGCGCTTGGGATACCAACATGGTCTGAGAATGAAGTAAATATCTGTCATCCAATGTAGGCATGGATCCCTGCTCCTTTTTATATTTTTTCGCCTTTCCCACCAGCTGAGCGTAAACCATTGAACATGCAGCCGATGCCGCTGAATTTTGGGATGGGATGACCAAACTCTGGAATGCGAAGAAGGCTTTATGCAAAGAATACAGATGACCATTGTCTTACTTGAGAGAGGTCAAGGGACTGGAGCCCTGGGCAAGACTGGCTTCCCACGGTGACTCGGTTTAAGGTCCTGTACGGACTCCCTCTTCACATCGCAGGAGGTCTTATGTTCCGCGTTCACCATTTCCAGGCCCCACACGAGCATACCTGCCCCTCTCCGGCAGAGATGGCTCTCTGTGGTCAAAAGAGGTAACCATGAAATCCTGGTTGCAGTTTGGAGAAAGCAGTTTTTAAAACCCTGGGCTTATGTTGAAGTCGAAGGTCTCTGGTTTTCTTCCCGTCCTTTGCTGTTTCCCTAGCACTTAGGAGGTGCCCATTAGGAATTACGGGTCCTAACTGCACCTTTCCCCCAGGAATCGGCTGTATATCAGGACACATTTATTTTGAAAAAGGCTTCCTGTCTGGCCAGTGTGTCTCAGCAGTTGAGTACTGACCTATGAACTAGGAGGTCACGGTTCAATTCCCAGTCACAGCACATGCCCAGAGTTGCAGGCTTGATCCTTAGTGTGGGGTGTGCAGCAGACAGCTGACCCATGGTTCTCTCTCATCATTGATATTTCTCTCTCTCTCTCTCTCTAAAATCAATATATCACATAAACAAACAAATAAATAAAAAAAATAAGGCTTCTTGAAGTTTTCTCACCTCACATTCCATAGCTTTCCTTGTTCTCTGCTAGAAAACATCTACCATCTTGGTCAACTGCTGCTGATACAGAAACTGGCCAGCGCGGGATCCCCGTCCTTGTGCACTGCCTGATTCCTCCAGAATCGGATGAAATCCTGCCTCACCTCCACGCCCTTGGGATCCTGCTAAGTGTGAGCAAGGCCACGTTTCATATGCAATAATTGCCACTGAAATGACTTAAGTGCTTGGTGGACTCGAATCACTGCAGTGACATTGGCAGATGTAGGACTAAGAGTTGCCTTATGTAGGTTACCTGCCCCCCCCCTCCCGCTCCCGCCAACATTTAGATATCAAATGGGTCAGAAGGAGTGGAAGGTAAAAGAAACAATGAAAAGAGAAGATGGCATAAGGTCAAGTATATTGTTACACGGATGGTTGTTCCCGTGGAGGCGCCTGCACAGGGTCTGAACAAAAGGAATTGGGGGGAAGGAGGGGGGCGCAGCAAGGTTAGTGCCACCCACAGGCAGGGGGTTCCCTGGCAGCTCCTCCACGCCACTGCCAAGTCTCTTCTCGGTCTGCCTACGCGCCTTCAGGTCTGCGGTCACCCTTCCTTTCCTCTCCCCTGCCATGTCACTGCCCATCTCCTGGCCCATAACCCTGAATGGAGAACTTTTAGACCTCTCATTCCCAATAATAACCGATGCAAGCGGATTTGGGATCAAAATGCACAAGAGATGGAGAGACGAGGCGCTTCCTGGCTGGCGGCCACCCCCCCCCAACCCCCCGTCCCCCGTCCTCCCCCGCGCGGTGACAGTGTCCAGGGGTCAGGGGATGGAGGGGCGCCACTACCCTCGCCTCCCAGGAGGGTTCCTCCCGGTGTCATCGCCGCCGCGGTCCCGGTGTCTATTTCCGCAGCGCAGCGCCCAAACCGGGGCTCAGGACGGCGCCCCAACTCCCAGGTGGGGGTCTCCCGGCCCGGACGCTCCGGGCGCCCCCCGCCGTCCACGTGCGCTCCCGGGACAACAGCAGGCGAGGCCGGGGCGCGCCCCCGCCGCCCACGGCCGCGCGCGCGCTCCGCCCGCCCCCCTCGCGCGTCCTCGTGCCCGCGGCCGCGGCGGCGCGCCCCTTCTCCCGCTGCGGGCGTCGCGGTGCGGGAGGCGGAGGCCGGGCGCGCGCGGCGAGCGGGGCGGGGGCGCGGCGGCGCGGCTCCGGGGCGGCGGGCGAGGGGGGCTCCGAGCCTGAGGACCCGAGGATCGCGGACCCCGGCCGACTCCGCCGGGCGGCGAGCGCCGAGCGAGACGGCGGCGGGGACCGCGAGGCCGCGCCGGGAGCCCGGCGTCCCCGCCCCCGAGCCTGACGGGCGGCCGGGCGGGATGAGGCGCTGGCGCGGGGGGCGCCCGGCCGAGCCTCCGCGGCTGCCCCGGGCGGCCAGGCGCTGCTAGGCTCACGGCGCGGGCGGTGCTCGGCGGCGAGGACCGGGCGGACGAGGAGGCGGAGCGGAGAGCGGCGGGCCCGGCGCCCGCAGAGGGCAGACACGGAGCGGCGATTGGGGCGCAGCGAGGCCGCAGCGGCGCGGCGGGGCCGCGGGGCTCGGTAAGGCGGGGGCCGCGGGCGGGCCGGGGGCGCCGGTGACGTGGGCAGGCGCCGCGGGGAAGGCTGCGGGGGGGGGCCTTTGCTTTCCTTTTTGGAAAAAAAAAAACATGCTTTTTCCGAGTCAAGGTTCCGGATCGAATGTGCTCAGATCAGCTCGGGTTTCCCCGGTGCCTCCGCGCTCGCTGCCCCAGCCTCCCGGGGGGCCCGGCTCGGCCGACCGCCTTCCGCGCCAGCATCGCCCGGAGCCCCAGGGCCTCGGCGGACCGGGCCGGGCCGGGCCGGGCCGGGCGGTGCTGGCCGCTGCGGGGCTCCCGGGATGGCAGAGGACACCGCTGTGGGGGGGTGGGGCGCCGCGATCCTTCCCTCCGGTGCCGCCACCCCCCCACCCCGGGGCGCCGGGGGCAGCAGGCTGGGCGACAGGTCTCGGCTCGCGGGGACTCCCGTGGAGTTTTCCCTCTCCTGGTTCCAATTGGCTCAAGTTGCAGCTACATAGTGGACGACACTGGTGACTTAGTGCATCCCACCCCCCCTTCCCCGCCCCTTGAACTCCCCGCCCCACCCCCTTATCTAGCTTTTCTCATTTTGTTGACTTTAAATATTTATGTTGAAGATTTTAGCAAACAGATCCCAAGATACGGTAGGAAGAGAGAGTCCAGCCTGATTTCTTAGTTTTGGTCTTAACTTCTGGACCCCTTTTCACATCACCCTTCTCTTCTTGGCTGAAGCTTAAAGAAGGTGGAGGGGAGAGAAGGATACCCCCCTCCCCAATCTTCTCCCCCCCCGCCCCCCTCAGCCGGATGCTTGGGATGCAGTTTAATAGTTAGCTTTTAGGAAATAGAATTGGGATAATTATAATTTTGATCCGCACGCAGAATTGCAATTTGCAATGCTTGGGGCACTGCATGATGCTACCTGGGTAAGCTGGCAGCTGGGCCACATTGCGTTGTTGTCAGCATCTCTTTTATTTTCCATTCTTTCAGACTTTTATTTGGCACGGATTTCTAGACCTTTTAGGTCTGGCTGAATGGGAATAACTCCTGATACATTGTCAGCTTTTGGAGACGTTGTCTATATTCCTATTTCTATTGGGAGCAGAAAACGCATATGGTGCCAGAGGACAGTAGCTCCTATAGAGTCCAGAAAATGTGCTAGTTTGGTCCAGTGTTTGGATTTATTGTTGCAATAGCTTTGGGTAGCGATGGTTGTGATTCATTAATTTTTTATTTATTTTTTTCCTTATTGGGTGAATGGAAGCCTGACTGGGAATCTTGACATTTGCTCCTTGGACTTGAGAGTGCAGGAAATAAAAGCTTGCATTGCTGCTACAACACGATCTCAAAGTTTTTCCGTTCCTCGGTGTGGACTCTTTTTAATCAAGGGCTATTTGCGAAGACGGGGTAGAAGACGCTGTTCTGATTTCCATTTTCAGGAAGAGCTGGAGTCCGGTTTAGTTTTAAGCTTGGTTATGCGGTGATGCTTAGTGGAGTAAGTCTCCGGGGCGGTGGGAGATGGCAGTTGTGTTCCAGCCAGTTACCTTCTCCCCATAGGCTTGATAGCAGGCCACGGAATAAAGCAGCACTTTGGACAGAGGCTTGTCCAACAGAGCAGGGGTGGGAGCCCAATTTACCGGCTGGTGGTGCACAGGGAGGTGGGTGACACAGGGGTAAGTGGCCCACAGAGGAAATGTGAGTTGCGAGGACCTTTTTCAGTTACATAACTGTTTTGTTTTCCAGGGATAGGCTAAGCAGCAGCCAGGCAGGCTCAGCTGTCACGAGAGTCTTTGATGTTGGTTTGAATTCCAGTAGTTATGTTCCTTTTATTTGCGTTTCCCAACCCCCCCCACGTCATTTTCCAATCACCAGAGGCTAATCTGCAGTAGGGCTGAGATCTTAATGTCAATAACATCCATCCTCACTTCTCCCTCTCTCTTGTGCTTTTATCCTCTCTTTAGATGACTTATTCAGCAGTGTCTTCCCTTTCCAAGCTGGCCTGGGTGTATTGTCTGCATCGCGCGTATATAAGTTCACTGATGACTGTTAATACATTTAACAAGTGTCAGGGACTGGCTGCTTGTTTGCTTCAGAAGACCCTGGGAGCAGAAGAAAAATGGCATGAAATGAACTAAACATTGTTCATTGTCTAGTTTAAGCCTCACGAGGAACGAGAAGGTGTTAGATCTCTTCCAGTTCCCAAATTCTGTGATTCTGTCTCATTCTTAGGACATCCATAACAGTACCTTCCCTTTTGGAACTTTGGGAGTTTTTGGTTATTCTGGGGCAGATGGCAAAGTTGATAGAGACTTTGAGATTTTTTTAAAGCCTCACTTCAAAATATCAAAGGAAGGTTCCGAGTTAGGATTTGTGAGAAGAGCTGTTCATATATATTTTTTTCTGCATTATTTAGGACAGAAGTTGACAAAATCTGACCTGCAGCTTGGTTTTTTTTTTTTTTTTTTTTTTGGTATGGCCTACAAACCAAGAGTGATTAAAAAACTGTAAGTGCTTGAAAAAAATTAAAAGAAGAAGAATATTTCATGACATGTGCAAGTTACATGAAATTCACATACCAGTGTCCATAAGAGAAGGTTAACTTGCCTCGGCCCTTGATGGGTTGTCTGTGGCTGCATTGGCAGGTCAGCAATAGAGTTGCATTCTTGCTGCAGCTAGCGCTGCCTGCAGAGCCTAAACTATGTATCGTCTGGCCCTTTCCAGAAAAAGTGTGCCAAACTCTGATTTAGGACTTAAAACTGTTTGCCTTCCTTAGCACAGGCATTATTGCCTGTCATAGCATTCACCATCAGGGCTCAGACCCCTGGAAAAACACTGATTTTTTTGCCTTGGAGCCAGATGGACTCGAGATTGAATGCCAGCTGTGGAATCAACTTTGATCCTGCGCAAAGGAACATCTTGGTGCCTCAAGTACCTCCTTTGTCATCAGAGAATGACAATAGACTCCAGCTTAGAAGGTTGTGGTGATGGTTAAATGAAACATGGTACACGTCAGGTCGTAACACAGTGGAAGCGTGTAGGAAGCACTCAGTACGTTGTAGATGATGATGGTTGTAAGTTCTCACCTAAACGTATTGTACGTCCGTCGCCGTTGCCCCTGTACACAGTTGTTCTCCTGAGTGGTAGGCTTCCTTGCTATTGATGTTTCTCCTTTACTGAAACCATGAGTGTAGTTAACAGCTGATCATGGGAATCACGAGTCATTTTCCAGATGTTATATTGTACTTTCATTAGTCACTTATTTAGATGATTAAGAATGGGTAGAAAGATAGTTTTGCTTTATCTTTTGGAGATCCTGGATTTTGACGATTTTCCATACTGTTCTGTGTTTGCAAATTCAATTTAAATGTCATTGTTATTTTGGTACGGTTTTCCCCTCCCCCCTCCCCCCCCTCTTTGGGAAGATAAGTGAGATAAACCTGGTTTAATTAGGTCAGGGTTTGATAACTTTCCTTATCTCTATATGACACTCGTAAGTCTTCCTTATGACTTACATGGGCATTTCTGTAACATCCTCTTCAAGTTATCATAATAAAACTTAATATATTTTTTTCTAAAGATAGAGCTTGTTTACTATCTAGAGGCTTTAATACTAAGCTGCTTTTTGAAGTTTTTGGTTTAAATTATCTTACAGCCCCGGCTGACATGGCTCAGTGGTTGGCTGGGTGTCCTCCAGTGCACCAAAAGGTTGCTGGTTCAATTCCCAGTCAGGGCACATGCCTAGGTTGTGGGTGTGCAAAAAACAGCTGATTGATGTTTTGTTCTCACAACAATATTTCTCTCTCTTTCTCTCTCTCTAAAACAAACAACTAAATAATAATAAAAAACAGTTGTCTTAAAATTGAGAAGTTGGATGTGCTTTTCACCTTTGAGTGCTGGTTTAACATTAACCTCAAACTAAGAGTGAGCAAATAATCACAGGCCATTGCTCTGAGTTAAAACAGAATTAGGAAAAATTAAAAATTGGAGCTGCTGTATGGCCCAGTGATTGCTCTTCTGGGAATTTATCTCAAGAAACCCAAAACCATAATTTGAAAGATTAGACGTTCATTGCAGCATTATTTACAATAGCCAAGATTTGGAAGCAGCCCAAGTGTCCTTCAGTAGATGAGTGGGTAAAAAAGCTGTGGGACATTTATTTACACAATTGAATAGTACTCTGTGGTAAAAAGGAAGACAATTTTACCCTTTGCAGCAGCATGGATGGACCTGGAGAACACCATGCTAAGCGAAATAAGCCAGTCAGAGAAAGACAAGTACCATATGATTTACTCTTATGTGACATCTAATGAACAAACAACTACCAAGCGAAATAGAGACATTCATAGATAAAGAGAGTGGAGGTTGGGGTTGGGGTGGAGGGACATAAACATGAAGTAACTTCTAACAGGGAAAGGAAATTTGAACTTGAAGTCACAGGACCTGGGTTCCTGTCTAGGCTCTGCTGTAAACAGTCTGTGACTTTTTAAAAATTTAATCCTCACCCAAGATTATTTTTTCTATTTATCTTTAGAGAGAGAGAGTTGGGAGGGGAGAGAGAGAGAGAGAGAGAGAGAGAGAGAGAGAGAGAAGAAACATCAATGTGAGAGAGACACATTGATTGGTTGCCTCCTGCACATGCCCCAACCAAGGGGTCTGGATGGAACCTACAACCGAGGTATGTGCCCTTGACTCGGAATCAAACCCATGACCCTTTGGTTGGAAGGCTGACGCTCTAACCACTGATCACACTGGCCAGGGCAACGGTCTGTGACTTTGGACACAGTAATTTATCTCTCAGCCTCATTTTTCTTATATCTATAATGAGGGGATCCGACTATAGGTCTCTAAGGTCCTTTCTTGCTCCACAATTCTATGATTCTCTGATTTTTAAAAAAATTTTAAGTAGGGACCATAATCTTGCACTTGCCTAATTTCCGTTAGACCCACCCAAGGGAAACTGGACAGTCTACTAGTTGCTTCGCATCTGGTGGTCTTCTACACTCAATATCAATCTTGGCTCCCGTAGGATGAGGGAAACCAAATACCTGTTTTTATCAGCAAAAGTACCCTCTGAGTAAACACCGTGTATTTTGTCCCAGGCCAAAGGCAGCGGAAAGTAGATATGAAGAAGGGTGGCATGGACTCTCTGCTCTTTGGAAATGTCCACTTCGTTGGGAAGATAAACTATTATGAAAAGGGATATTATAAAAGGGTAGGCGAGGGGCCAGTGGGATGATCTCTTATCTGGCAGTTGGAAGACCTGAATGTGCTATTGGAGAGGATACTTTGTGGCCTTGAGCATTTGTACAGTGAACTTGGTAGACTCCCTCTAGCTCTGAAATTGGTCATATGCTCTGTGATGGAGAAACAACATGTCTGAATCGGCCTATCAGGAGATAACCCAAGTGAGAACTACTCAATGCAGGCCACATTTTGTACTCATTCGGTGTGATTTGGAAAACAAAACAAAACAAAACAGGCTGTTTTCCCATTGACTTTTAGAGAGTGGAAGGGAGAGGGAGAGACACAGAGAGAAACATCGATGTGAGAGAGACACATCCATTGATTGCTTCCCGCATACTTCCCAAGGGTTGGGGATTGAGCCTACAATCCAACCTGGAACCCTTCAGTCCTCTGGCTAACACTCTATCCTTTGAGCCAAACCCGCTAAGGCTATTTTTGCCTTTTTAAGGCCTCCACTTCTGCAGTTACTCTCTTTCCTGTCATTCTCTCCTTACCGGATCATCTCGTTTAGTATGCAGACACGCCTTATATTACCTGCCACAGTGATGACTGACTTTTTTTTTTTTTACCAAGTGCCACTCTGTAGCTTCCTTTCAGTAAACAAGACCCTCAGGTTTTATGTGGGCACATGGCAGCCCAACTACACTACATTCCCTAGCCTCTGTCTTACAGCCAGATGTAGCCCTGGGACTAATTGTCGGCCGAACGGATGTGACCAGAAGTGATGCGCGTGGTTCCTGGGTCATGGTCTGAGGAAGCTAGCTGCCTTCTACTTCTCTTTCCTCCTTTTTGCCAAGGAGAACACAGAGCTGGTGCACACGCTCAGCCTTGCAGGCGAGAGCGACGCTGTAGGAGGCTGTGGACCAAGAAGACGAATTCTTGGGTGATGTCGTGGAGCAGAGCCACCTCCCAGCCATGGATGGCTCCTTTACCTCCGGGTGGTGAAGTGAGAAAAGAATAAAATCCTATGTTGTTTGAGCCCCTAGTACTTTAAGGGAGTAACTCACCTTCCTTACACCACTCTCTCCTCTACTTTATGTTTCCCTTCAGCTGGTGCCCAATTTCTTTTTTCTTTTCTTTTTTTAAAAAATATATTTTTTATTGATTTTTTCACAGAGAGGAAGAGAGAGGGATAGAGAGCCAGAAACATTGATGAGAGAGAAACATCGATCAGCTGTCTCCTGCACACTCCCCACTGTGGATGTGCCCACAACCAAGGTACATGCCCCTGACTGGAATCGAACCTGGGAACCTTCAGTCCGCAGGCTGACGCTCTATCCACTGAGCCAAACCAGTTAGGGCTAGTGCCCAATTTCTTTGTTCCCTTTCAGAGCAAGAGATGCTTCTATTTGCTGCATCGACTGCCGAGGCCTGTATCTTGTCAAAGCCAGTGAGTATCAGTTCAGTGTCTACATCTTACCTCTCACCAACATTTCACGTCGGATGATTGACAACTTCCTTGGATCCCTTCTTTGTCTTTTTTTTTTTGCCAGTTTATCTCTTCTCTTAACTTGGCTCTAAATTTTGGAATGACCCCGGGGTCTGCTCAGGTGATTTCATCCATTTTCATGGTTGCAAATACCATTTATATTCTGATGAGGATTAAATTCCCATCTCTAGTGATGATCTCCCCCCCCACTCCACCCCCAGCTCTGGATTCATCTAATGTCATTCCTCCACTTGATGTCTAACAGACACCTCCAATGCAACATGAACAAAAATGAACTTTAAATTACTCCTTCCTTCATTTATTCCTCCTTCTACCTCTCACAAGTCTCTGCTGTCTCAGTAGGAGGCTCTACCATCTACTGAGTTGGGCAGGCCAAACCCTCAGGGTCATCTTCCATTTTTTTTTTCTTCTCACCTTGTGTCAAGTCTTCTCCACTCCAACTTCAAAATATAAACTGGACCTGACTACATCTCATTTTTTTTTAAAAAACCTGCTAGTAGCCTTTCTCCTCTGAACACTGAGTTATCTCTGTCTTTTCCATGTGGCCCATATACAGGTAATGATAAACGTTAATCTCATCCTATCACTTGCTTACTGGCTTTCTAACACACTTTACTCCAAAATTAAAACGTAAAAATTTTATGGAAACAAAATCACCATCTCGGCTGCTTACTAGGCCCTGTATCAGTGGTTCCCAGGTGGCAAAGGTTTGGCCCTTAGGGGACATTTGGCGATGCCTGGAGACATTTTTGGTTGTCAGGACTGGGTGTAGTGTGATGTGGTGTGTGGGGGGGTGTGCTGCTGGCATCTACTGGGTACAGGCCCCGGATGCTACTAAATATCCTACAACGCGCAAGACAGCTCCCAACCACGGAAGTAATGTAGCTCAGGATGTCTGCAGGGCACGAATTGGCTCCTGGCACCCTCTCCAGCCTCACCTTCTATTCTCTCTTTGTTCACTGGGCTGCAGGCACAATGATGTTCCTCTTTTTCTTCCTTAATAGACTTCATTTTTTTAGAGCAGTTTTGGGTTTACAGCAAAATTAGGCGAAAGGAAACAGATTTTCAACACAGGCACAGCCTCTCCTATTATCAACGTCTCTCAGAGTGGTGTGTTTGCTACAACTGATGAACCTGCGTTGACAAAGCATCATCACCCGAAGCCCATAGCTTATGTTAGGGCTCGCTGTTGGTGCCATACATTCTGTACAAGGTCGTTTCACTGCCCTGAGAATCCCTGATACTTCACCTATCCACTCCTTCCCTTCCCCCACCCAAACCCCTGGCTACCGGTGATGTGTTCAATGACTCCATCGTTTTGTCTCCCCTAGAAGGTCATCATCTTGTTGGAATCATACAGTGTGGAGCTTTTTCAGATGGACTTCTGTCACTTAGTAGTAGGCATTTAAGTTTCTTCCATGTCTTTTTAAGGCTCGATAGCTCATTACCTTTTAAGCGCCGAATAATAGTTCATTGTCTGGATGTCCTGGTACCGCAGTGTGTCCGTTCACCGGCTAAAGGACATCTTGGTTGCATCCAAGTGTTGGCCAGGTTTTTCTGGACCTCATTTTTCACCTCCTTTGCTTACATGCCAAGAGGTGGGATTGCTGGATTAGGATGGTAAGAGTGTATTTCCTTCGATAAGAAACCACCAAGCTGTTTTCTAAAGTGGCTGGGCCATTTTCCACTCCCACCCGCAACGAGTGAGTGTTCCTGTCGCCCCACATCTTCTCTGGCCTGTGGCATTTCCAGGTTCCGGATTTTGGCCATTCTCACAGGTGTGCAGTGGATGACGTTATTTTTTTACCCATTGAACAAGCTGACCACATACCTTCTGAGGGATTTACACTTGCTGCTCCTGGCATTTACAATGCACTTCCCGCAGATCTCTACATGGCCACCTTTTCTTTTTCTGGAGAGGCCTCTGTGACTACCTGGACGCAAGATGCGTCCCAGGCTGTCTTCCACATGACCCCATTTGCCTTCTTTATAGTTTATTATTTGCTTATATGTATAATTTGTAATCCCCTTGTCCACACACTGTTTACCTACTGCTTCCTTAGCATTCCTACTTAATAAATGATCCTACTTAATAAATGATTTGTTGATGACAGAGAGGTGCCTGAGTCCGTTGTGGGGCTGGGCAACAAGGTGTTCAGTGATAATGATAAATCAGAGGATTCAA
Source organism: Murina feae (assembly GCA_004026665.1). Taxonomy (NCBI): domain Eukaryota; kingdom Metazoa; phylum Chordata; class Mammalia; order Chiroptera; family Vespertilionidae; genus Murina; species Murina feae. The sequence goes on along the minus strand of PVJC01003963.1, from coordinate 54,908 downwards.
CTAGGAGCAGGAGGGGAAGTTGTGGTTTCCGGGGGAAGGCGATAAACCAGACTGTCAAGGGTCTCTAGGCTGTTAACCTTTGCCTAGTGATTTCATTTTGTACAATGGAGGCATTCACCCCCATTTTAGGGGGAGGCAGATGGCAAGAGTAAGCTGACAGCAGCGACATTTGGAGAAAGAAAGGTTACTTCAGGATTTAAGTTTAGTTTCGCCGCGTGTCTCGGACCACCTGCTTCTGCACACATAGTAGAGCTACAGCTTCATAAGGCTGCGGACTGCTGCTCTATGGAGGTCTCTTGGAAATGTGGTCTTACCTCTTCCCAGTATCAGGATTCCTTCCAGATTTTCCCTGGAAGAGGATCAGCTGCCGCGTGCTTCTGCATTTTCAGCGTCTGAGAACCCAGTTATTCACATGACAGCCCAGCTCTTTTTAAACAGAGCTCTTCCTGTTGAGCACGTCCTCGTTTTGTGAAAGTGGAATGTAGCTCCTGCATTTCCAACACCACACGGATACGCTTTATTTTTCACGTGATAGCTCTTTAGCCATCATGTGAAAAATGGCTGGTTGGTTTATCGTCCCGTCAGCCTGTTTTCTTTCCAGACTATTCCTCATGTGACAAGGTTTTTAGCTCCTTTTCCAGGCCCATTTCTAACATTTTTTTTGGGTGGGGGGGTTGGGACTCTGGGCAAGAATACAAATGGAAGTCTATATGCCACAAGTCTAACAATGTACAAGTTCTGAATCAAACTCACAAAGCTGTTTCACTGCCTACCTTATCCAAACTCCATAATGACCGAAATCAGAGGCAAACAGAATGCTCAGCCATGTCTGTACTCTTGAAAGGACCAGCCTCCAACCTGAGGTCCCATGTTCACTGCAGGCTCCTTGCACAAGGGACTTTGCATGTGCAAGGAGCCTGCAGTGGATGCTCTAGCATATAGATCCCCACACCCTTTTCAGACAGCAGCTGCTTGACTTGGGACTGGGGTTGTAAATACTGATGAGGTATTGCCTACATGCCCTAAATGAACCTGAAGGATGCACTCAGGGGATAGGCCTGAGCAGACCCTGGAGGCAGGCAGGACATTCTGGGATACTGGGCAGGATGAGGGTTGGGGTGTGTAGGCTGCAGGTGGCACACCTTTTAGACCCTTAGAACAACTCGCCCCCTGATGAAGAGTGTGGCCAGAAAGCAGCCAGTGCATGACCTTCCGTAGACCCACACCCAGGACAGGGGTCCCAATTGCATAAGTCCAAGATAGGACTGTTCTATCACAGTCAGACTCTGGTTTTGATTCTCTTTAGAGCCAGTTATCATGGAAAATGTTAAATTCCCTCCTACAGTATTCCAGATTCATCATGATTCTAATTAGTGTGCTGGGTAATGCTCTGAATGTGTTACTGATGGGCCAGAAGTACTGAGTCCCCTAGTCCTCAGAGAGCCTCTAGGCTGATCCCTGTTGGCTAGCAACAGTGTGGCTCATTGACCCCATGTGCCTGTCCCAGTGTCATCGGTGAAAAAGAGTGGAAAGCCCTGCTCCAGACTGGTGTAGGATGACTGTGCAGCTCTCATTGTCTGAAGTGTTTTACATACAGCTTTAAGAGCCCCTTAAAAAAAAAAAAGTCAACATCACTATTTGGTCTGCCTGACAATGTTGGAGGTGTCAAAGTAGGTTTGTGCCCTTCTTATTAATGAGGATATAAATCCAGGCTAAGTGGCTTAATCTAGCTACATATTCTCACTCAAGTAGGGCAGTGGAAACTAGAACACCATTCTTCTGACTCTTATTTTGGTGTAGTCTTTCTACTAACCCAAATTGTTATTCTTGTACTTTTTTTTTTTTTTTTTTTTTGGACAACCTATCACTTCAGGTTCATTTAGGGCATGTAAACAATTAACATTTATCAGAGTTTTTCCTATCCCAATTTATGTTAATGTGAACCACAGTTCAGTAGGTCAGGGGTGAACCTGAGCAGGGGCCTTGAAGATTAAGGAAGACAGATGAGAGAATATAGTTGGGGCTAGGTAGATTCACTGTGCCTGGATGAGGAAACAGTGACACAGCTTGTAAGCAGAAGCTTTATTTGATAGTCGGGAGCACACAAAGCCAAACAAGGTGAGTGGTGGTCAACATGTTTACAATGTTCTTGCAAGTTTCAAATCTGTTTCGTTACTCAAGCCTTGTTTTGGGGAGCTTGCTGCACCTCCAACAGCCCATTAGCTACCTAGGAACAAGGGAGGACTATAAACTCAAGCTTAATTGTGCTAGGAGGGCTCTGCCCTCCAAGCTGGGACTTGCATGTGGCTCTGCCACAGGTCAATCCCAGACTTGGCCCTATAGCCGCTCCCTATAGTTATGTTATTACTTTATTGTTGCTTCTCAACCTGAAGACTCAACTTGACGTTCATCCCTATTAATGGTATTATTTTTGTGTGAGTCAAACAATTGAGCAGGTGTCTTGAACTTGTGTTACTCATTTTGATAGCTCTCTTCTCTAGATTGGTGTCATATTTAGTTACTAGAGGCCTGATGCACGAAATTCGTGCAAGAGTAGGCCTTCTTTCCCCTGGCTGCCGGCGCTGGCTTCCCTCTGGCATCCAGCACCCGGGCTTCCCTCACAGCCCTGGCTTCATTCGGAAGGTCTTCGGGAAGGACATCCGGTCTAATTAGCATATCACATTTTTATTATTATAGATTAGAGGGATGTTTGTCTGAAATGGTCACCCCAAGTCATTTATAAAAGTTAGATTATGTCAAGGCAGAAAACTGTGCACTGCTTTTTAGAAATAGCTCTTTCCTAGACCAGTTATAAAATTCTGGCACTTTAAAAGTAAATTCACTTCCTTTTAATTTACTGCCCACTTTGTATTGATCTTTAAACCTCAGGAAAGTGTGGTCACTTGCTTAAGTCACCCAAACCTGGTGGTGGATTGACTCAGAATGTGAATGTAGCTCTGTTTGACCTCAAAGTACCTGTGCTTTCCTCCCTCAGTATTACTCTTTCCTCAGTAGCCACTGTGACTGACAGTACCCTCAGTGTTACCCTATAAATGATTTGTAAACATTCAGTTTGGGTCGAGGAAGGCATGTTTCCCAGGTTTATGTTCTTACATTTAGAAAAACTAATTTTCTAATGTTGCTCATGCACAGGACAGTTGCCACCTCTCTCTGCCCCCCAAGAATTTTCCGGTTGTAAATGTCAGTGCTGTGAGGTTGAGACACCCTGCTTCAAGGGTTTTGAGTGGTTGAGGTGTGTTTGTATATTTAGCTGACGAACATGGCGACAGGTATTGGAATGCATGGGTGACATGGAACTCCTAGTGCTTCCATAGTTCATTTACTTAGTTGCCTGCCTCCCTACTTGGGGACAGGTTGTCAGAGAGAGTAGAGCATGATGTTTATCCATTTCCATTCTGCATTGCCCCTAGAGAACCTGGGATTAAAAAAAAATGTTATTGTTTCTCCCCCTCCTTTACTCTCTCTAAAATCAATAATATATTTAAAAAAATAATACTAGTAGCTACTGTTATTGCTAACAATATTTGATTAGTATTGATATACAGGAGCTATTCTTAGCCCTCACATACTAGTATGTTATCTGGTTTAATCATTGCAGTTGCCCCATGAAGTAGCTTACTCATACTACATTTTTTTTGTGGTAATATTTGCATAACAACATTTATTACCTTTACTAGTTGTAAGTGCATAGTTCAGAACTGTTTAGTATATTCCCACTGTTGTCAACCAGATCTCCCAAACTCTTTCATCTTATAGGACTAACAGTGCACCATAAACAACAATGCCTCATTTCTCCCTCCCTGCAGCCCTGTTAACCACCAATTTCCTGTTTCTGTGAGTTTGACCACTTTAGACAACTCATATAAATGGAGTCTCACAGTATTTGTCTTTTTGTGATAGACTTATTTGACTCAAAGTTCATCCATGTTGTAGCATGTCACAAGATTTTCTTCCTTTTTAAGGAAGAATAATATTTCATTATATGTGTATGTATCACATTTGTTTATCCATTCATTCATTGATGGACACTTGAGCTGCTTCTTCCTACTGGCTATTGTGAATAGTGCTGCAGTGAACATGGGTGTGCAGCTATCTCTTTGATTTCATGCTTTCAATTCTTTGGATATATATCCATAAGTGGAACTGCTGGGTCATATGGTAATTGTATTTTTAAATAAATTTTTTTTGAGAGTGAGAGTAAGAGAGGGAGAGAGCGAGCAACATTGATCGGCTGTCTCCCATATGCATCCCGACCAGGATCTAATCCACAGCCTAGGTATGTGCCCTGACTGGAAATCAAACCTATAATTGTACAATGACATTAAGTAAATTTGTAGATCTCAAGATAACTTGAAAATTGATATGGCTTGGTTGATATTTTAAATTCAGCAACAATAAGAAATATTTAATTCTATTCAGGATATATAATACAAGTGTTGGAAAAGGGTTTTTTGGTTTTGTTTGATTTATGCATTTTAAAAAATATATTTTTATTGATTTCAGAGAGGAAGGGAGAGGGCAAGAGAGAGAAACATCAATGATGAGAAAGAACCATTGATCAGCTGCCTCTTGCACGCCCCCCACTGGGGATCGAGCCCACAACCCAGGCATGTGCTCTGACTGGGAATCGAACCGTGACCTCCTGGTTCATAGGTTGACGCTCAACCACTGAGCCATGTTGGCTAGGCTGATTTATGCATTTTTAATACTTTTTTGTCCCTCCCAACTATTTTTGAATATCATTGGCGTGTATCATGTAAATTTAAGATGGGTATATTGTGAAATGATATACAATCAGGTTAGTTAATATCTTTAGCCATTACATAATCCCCCCCCCCCTTTTTTTTTTGGTGTGGTGCTAATGTTGAAGATCTACCTTAACATCTTTTCAGGTGCTTCCAACAGTGTTGTTAAATGTCACCATGCTGTGCATCAGAGTCCCAGAACATATTCCTCTCATGGTTGGAGGTTTGCACCCTTTGACTGACATCTCTTCATCTTCCCCACCCCAGCCTCTGACAACCACCTTTCTACTCTCTTTTTCGATAAATTTGCCTTTATTTATTTTTTTAATGCTCACCCAAGGATATATTTATTGATTTCTGAAAAGAAAGGAAAGGAGAGAGAGATAGACATATTGATGTGAGAGAGACACATCTATTGGTTGCTTCTTGTAGGTGCCCCAACCAGGAATCAAGCCCGCAACCTTTTTGGTGCATGGCTGACGCTCCAACCAAGCAAGCCACCCAGCTGGGGCAAATTTGTCTTTTATTTAGATTTCATATATAAGTGAGAACATACAGTGTTTGTCAAGGTCCATCCATGTTCTTGCAAAAGGAAGGATTTCTTTATTTCTTATGGCTTATCATACTTCATTGTGCATCTCTACATTGCATTTTCTCGATCCATTCATCCATCATGGACACTTCGATCTTTCCATGACTTGGCTACTGTGAATAGTGCTGCATTGAACATGGGGGTGCAGATAACTCTTTGAGATAGTGATTTCATGTTTTTTTTATGCCCAGAAGTGGGATCGCTAGATCCTATGGTAGTTCTGTTTTTAATTTTTTGAGGAATCTCCATACTGTTTTCCATAGCGGCTGTTCCAGTTTGCATTCCCACCAACGGTGCACCAGGGTACCCTTTTCTCCACAGTTTTTTTAATGTTCTTTTTTTGGTGTATTTAAAAAGGGGTGTATAATAATTGACTTTGTTGTTGGCTCATTTGGGGAAACGCCCATCTGTATGTTCAACTGTTCTCTCTTGTGGGAATACATTCTGACCTGAGATCTTAAAAACTTCCTTAAGTATAATACTGTATTTTGAAATTATTTTAAAATAGTAGCGCTAGTCAGATTTTGTAGCCTTTTATTTGTATGTTGGTTAAACTGACATCTCAGCATCAGTTCAGTAAATATTTACTATTTAAATGGATTTGTAGGGGATAAAAAGTAGGGGCTTTCCTCATGCCATTTGTATTATTAGACATTAAAAACAAACACAAGAGAGCTAGAATAATTTTAAATATAATATAGTACAAACATTTTTAGAAGTTGAGGAAAAATTCAAAGCTCAAGAGCTGTATTTTATTTCTATTTTAGTTTATATCTGACATGCCCAATTTACTATTTCATAAGTAAACATTATTTATGAACATTTTGTCAGTTTTTCATAATTTCTCTTAATTTGTATATGAAGGGCAGACAAATTTCCATGTTTATATAAAGGTTCCTATTCATTTTTCATGTGGAGATATGGTAATGGCTAAACATAAACAAGTTTAGTTATAAAAATCATCAGAATTTGAAGATTTTATTTTCTTGCAGCAGTAGTAAAAGGAATTTCTATGTCATTGCTGGTAGCATGTTAATCTCTTACTAATAAGTAAGATTCTAATATAGTTTCACCTTTTAAAAATTATATTATTAATATTCTGGGAATCATTTAGTGAGACGTTGAAAGTCTAAACTACTTTGGTTAACAGAAGAAATGGTTTTATCACCTCTTTGCTCCTGGTAGGAATCAGTTTTCATACGTGTATTTGCTTTTAAGAGTATGTCCTGGAAACTATTTGGTGAATTCCTCATCACCCGCTTGTTTGGCATAGGAGAGGAGTTGAAAACAGAAACAATGCTTGGTTTTTGCTGGTTTTATTTCTTTTAGCATTCCTGCCTAATCAAAATCGGGGCCTGGCTTGAGCACCCGGAGAACGCAATTCATGTGGCTGTAGCTGTTCTTTTATAGGCTAGCTTCTTGAGAGTAGGAGGGGAAGGTCTGAAAGAGGAGAAAAAAGTTTTAGGAAATCTTCCAGATTACCTTTGGCTAGATTAGTGATGTAAAAAACATTACGATATTCTTAATGTTTCAGGGTTATGGGCTTTGATGAGCCTAGAAAGACACCAGTGGTGTAGGAATATTTCCGAGTCACTGAATTGTATGCAACAAAATCTGGAGTTACTTTTCCTTTTTTTACTTTGGGCTCTTGTCCTTATCCCCAATTTCAACAGCATTTCTGTATTTCTATGATCTTTGCTATGTGATGTGTTTTCTTTTGCTTCTTTCCACTGAATACTCAGTGAAACTAAAGGAAAAAGGAGCTCAGATCCATTTTCTCTGAGGAGTATGGTGTCTGGTGCAGTGTAAACCTACTTTGCCCACCCCTGTTATTTAGGCTCTTTTCTATCTACAGTAATAAAAGGGTAATATACTAATTAGGCCAGACATCCTTCTGCAGGTCATTCTGGACATCCTTCCTGCAGAAGCTGGGGCCAGAGGGAAGCCAGCCTGGGTCCTGGGTGCCTGTGGGCGGCCAGAGGGAAGCCAGCCTGGGTCCTGGGTGCCTGTGGGCGGCCAGAGGGAAGCTGGTGCTGGCAGCCAGGGGGAAGGAAGGCCTACTCCTGCATGAATTTTCATGCATTGGTCCTCTAGTTTTAAAATAAAATTTATAACTTTTGAGATTTTGTGCTTATGTATATTGTCCTATTTTAAGAAAGAACTTTAAGGTATATAATCCTGTATAAAAATCCATAATGCATTTCTCTGTGTGTGTGTGTGTGTGTTTTGTTTTGTTTTGTTTTGTTTTTATCATGACTGGATTAAAATAGAGAAAGACAACAAGGATGAGAAAAATCCCGAAAAACAGAGTGGATAAAGCTTTACAGATCAATGTTATACGAAGTATGATAATTATGACAATGAACTGTTAAGATCGTTACTGCCAGTGATGCTCTTTTGTGTTGGGCTAGAATTAACATTCGTCTATGCCCAGGAAAATAAATGGTTTTATTTTACAATAGAGATTTAATAATTGATGTCTGAAGCATAAATGAAATCCTATGGCCCTTCAGCTGAGTGATGCTCATGCAGGCCCCTCAGATGTAAAAGTGCAGGGTAGTTGTTGCAGCCCATGTCATTGAAGGAATGGGGACAAAAGTTTGTTTGTCACTGCCATGGAACCGAGTATAAAGACGAGTGACCTTTGAACTTCTGTGGCTGTGTATCTGAACAAAGGATTGTTTGAGGATGGGAAAAGCTGCCAGAAGACTTGGGCTATGCTTTCTCCGGAATTGTTGAATGACCCTACTCCAGAAAAACCAAAAACCAAAAACCCAAAAAGCTTAACTGGAAGAAATTGTTATTAGTCTCAGAAGAGTCTCGTGTCCATTCAGCTAAATCTCATTGGATATTCATATTCCAAAGTGGTTGTTTCTATAGAAATAGTGTCTCCACTTACAAAAATAGCGACATGAATGATTTTGTCGTTTTATGCACTCATAAGGCTGGTTGATGCGTGTGTGTTTTCTCTCTGCAGTTCTTGTTATCTTCTTTATAAAAGTCCTCTATACCTGGGTCACACTAATTCCTTAGCTTTCTTTTATCTTGTTTAAAGGTTGGGCATTATCGGAGAGTAAAACCCATAAATATTGTCAAATGAATGAGGGAATCAATAAATCCACAGGAACCGTGTTGTGGTTTGTTTTTTTTCAAAAATATTTTATTGATTTTGTACAGAGAGAAAGGGAGAGGGACAGAGAGCCAGAAACAACGATGAGAGAGAAACATCCATCAGCTGCCTCCTGCACACTCCCTGCAACCAAGGCACATGCCCCAGACCGGAATCGAACCTGGGACCCTTGAGTCCGCAGGCCCGCTGTGTGAGAAGGGAGGACTAACGGCATTTGCAGTAGTCTTTTTTCCTTTCTCCCAAGATGGTTAGTAAAACTTTACCGCCTCTCAATGTGAGAATACCGTAATTACAGGTATGGAAGAGCTCTTCTGCAGATTTGGAGTAGCTCAGCCTTGAGTTTACTGTTGGTTGCACTAGCCAGTGTTCAAACGCGGCTCAGATAACAAGGTTTTATTTCAAATCTGTTGTCCTTGGAAAGGCTGAGGAATCAGTACTACTATTACTATTTTGGAGAAAAGCTGGTTCTGGTTTATATGGTTGCATTATCCTGTATAATAAAACCGTAATATGCACATCGACCAAATGGCAGAATGACTAGTTGCTATGATGCACACTGACCACCATGGGGTAGGCCCAGGCGTCCTCAAACTATGGCCCGCAGGCCACATGTGGGTGTTTTTGCTGCCTTGTTTTGTTTTTTTTTTACTTCAAAATAAGATATGTGCACTGTGCATAGGAATTTGTTCATAGTTGTTTTTTTTTTTTAATTATAGTCTGGCCTTCCAATGGTCTGAGGGACAGTGAACTGGCCCCCTGTTTAAAAAGTTTGAGGATCCCGGCCCCTGTAGACGCTCGATGCAGGAGCTACCCCCTGGTGATCGGTGTGCTCACACAGGGGGAGCGCTGCTTAGCCAGAAGCCAGGCTCCCCGGTTGGCAAGGGCAGCAGCAGTGGTGGGAGCCTCTCCCGCCTCTGTGGCAGCACTAAGGACCCCTCGAGGGATGTCCGCCTGCTGGCTGAGGGCCTAAGCCGGCAGGTGGACATTTCCCGAGGGGTCCTGGAGTGCAAGAGGGCACAGGCTGGGCTGAGGGACCCGCACCCCCCCCCCGCCCCCGCCAGTGCACAAATGTCATGTACTAGGCCTCTAGTATATATATAGTATATATGATTTGATTGTTGCATAATTATATATGATTAACAAAGCATGATGTTTGTATTTTATATTCACGCGCTGATTCACCATTCAATAGTGCATGTGCTTCTCGGTGGCCCTCTTTTCCATCAATAATGCACTTGTGCATTTATTTTCACCATTAGGCAGTTCTCTTTCTGATCAGCCCATAATTTGGTTCATAGGTTATGACCGTCGCAAAGATCTGAGATCATGCAGCTCATCTGGAGCTACTGGGATTGAGCCTCTGACTTCATTGGCAGCTTGGTCTTTGTGAATGATAAAGGGGTAAGGTGTGAAAATTGGTGTGGTAGTTAAGATAAAAAAAACGATAGACTTTTTAATAACTTTCCTCTTGTTTATGTATATATTAAACTACTGCTTTATCAGAAGTTTAACGTAAATTCTTAACTAATTGATACTTGAAGAACTTCGTCATACGCATATGAAAAATCACTTCAGAAGTTTAGCTCTGAGTCTTGATTTATCAGCTTCTCCTATGAAATACAACAGTTTACTGGCACAGTTCTTTCTAGGCCTGCCTCAAAGTGCCTCAGGTGAGCAGGGCCTCCGGGTGTCTGTGATCCTCAGTGGATCCATGTGGAAAAGGGGGTGGGATGGTAGCCATGAAGAGAGGCCTTTACTGTCAGGGAAGATGATTGAAAGAGAGTAAGAGCTGGGACCAGGACAGAGATAAAAAGAGGGACATGCAGGGTACACATACGTAGCTGCAGATGAGCAATCAGATCCCAATCTACAGCGAACAGGAGAATAGAATCAGAACCAGCAACTGCAGGCATCAGATGGTCTCCATCTGGTAGAGGCGACAATCCTTAAATGTGTCAGAGATTAAAAAAGTTAAATTCAACTTCCCTGGGTTAATATATATATATGTTATTCAGTTTTAGCTTTGGTTTAGTTTATTTAAAGTCTTTTTGTGATATGTATTGAACTTAGTTTAGACTTCAATGTGATAGTTTAAGAGAGAACAAGCAAACCTTTGCATAAATATATACATGTATGTGTGTGTGTGTGTGTGTGTGTATAAAATGTATTTTTTGAAGGTATATGCAACAAAATCCTATAAAATTGCCATTTAATATTTAGTGAATTGAATATTCCCCTTAAAAAGTCTTACAAGAAATATGTTGTTACTCTTTTAGACAAAATAAAACTTGTTTATTAAAATGGATGATTTATGCAAGGAGAAGATAAAGAGGAGGTCTGAAGAACGTGGGGGATAAGCTAAATATAGCATTATTCACATCTATTATCCTGAGAGGAAACGTTTGTGTTCAACTCACTGGATTTCAGCAGAAAAGGGCCACCTGGCTTGATTTTTAGTAAGTTAAAAATAAACTAAAACAAAAAATAAGTTGGATGAATGGTGGATCATGCTTTAGGTCAGAAAAGGTCAGACAGAATTCATTATTTATTCTGAAAAAAAAATGTGTCAGGAAATAATTACTCTCTATAGGATTTAAGAAGTTTTATTTTTGTGACTTCTTATTTACTTACTACACATCTGCAAACTGTTTTAGAAAATGTTAACTTTTTTTGTGTGTGATTTTCTATATAACACACTAAAATCAGAATATGAAAGGAAAACAGCAGGACCCTGACCTGTTGCTCCTAGCTGAAGAAATGGCGGCTGTACCTGGCTTTTAATGTGATAGTGCATTTACATTTCTTCCTGTAGTAAATAGTGTGGAAAATACTTTGGAAAAATACTTGCCAGAATGGTAGCACAGAAAATTGAGCCACAACCTGTACATTGCTAAATTAAAAAAATATATATATTCAGTGTTGGTAAGCACATCATTAGTAAGCTCATCATAGCTGTGGCAGAGATTCCTAATTGCCTCTCTCATATCCATTTACCCCCTTTGCTTTCTAACAGAAGGTGACATTTTGTTAGAAGCTGAAGTGTGCCTGGTTAAAAAAACTGTACATTTCTTCATTTCTTAGCCTCTTTTCCAGCTGGAGTAGCCAAGCGACAGTCCTGGCCAATGGGATGTAGGCAGAAATTTCTGGAGGAAGTTTTGGGGAAAGCCTTTTTACCCATTTCTTTTCCCTCCTGCCTAGAAATTAGACAGGACTAGCGCTGGACCAGTGTTCTGAAGACATTTAGAGGAAAGCCGAGAGATTTACACGGATATTAGCCCATCTATTCTTAGCTGTCAGTAGGTGCCTCTCTCTGAACTTCCATTTCACTACTTTGTTTAAGCCATATAATTTGGACTTCCTGTTACACACGCCTCCGAATATTAATCCTAACCGATATAATAATTTACATGCCTATTATAACATACTTTCAGGAGTTTTGGAATCTTGTGATAACTTAAGGGATTTTATCTAACGTCAAAGCCAGAAGACTCAGGGACTTTCGGAATTACTTCTTTCAGATTTGACTGGACCAGCTGTACGTCCAGATTGACGGATGCTAGTTACTGCTAGAGATTTGCAGGAAATTCAGGCGTGTCCATAAATAGCGTAGCATTGCCCACTGTCATTTCATCCACTCTTTCATTTCAAGTCCCTGGCTTCATTTGGCCGCATGATCTGTAGTGAAACTCGGAGAGCTCCCCTTGAATAGAGGGATTTCAGGTAGTTCTAGCACAGTCAGGGTCATTTGGATTGTTAAGGACAGGAATCTGACCAATAACCTGCTCTCCCTCAACCAAGGTTCACTATGAGATTATCTCCCCCCGCCTTTTTTTTTTTTTTTTTAAAGAAAAGTATTCATGTATAATATGCATATGGGGAAAGCACACAGACCATACATGTACAGCTGGGTGACCTTTCACAGGCTGAACATGTGTGTAGCCAGCATCTGATGAAGAAACAAAGAAATTCCTCTGTTGCCCTTGTGGATTATCAGCATCCAGACTTCAAACAGCATAGGTTAGATTTTGTCTGTATTTCTACTTTATATGCATGGAATCATGTAGAATGAAGTCTTTTTACCTGCTTTCTTTCGCTCTGCATTTTCTGATAGTTATCCATATCGTTATATATAATTACTAGAGGCCTGGTGCATGAAAATCGTGCACTCGGGAGGCGGGGGGAGGAGGGGTAGGGAGGAGAGTCCCTCAGCCCGGCATGCACCCTCACGCAGTCGGGGAGCCATCAGTCGGACATCCTTAGTGCTGCTGTGGAGGTGGGAGAGGCTCCCACTACTGCCTCTGCGCTCGCCAGCCATGAACCTGGCTTCTGGCTGAGGGGTGCTCCCCCTGTGGGAGCGCACTAACCACTAGGGGGCAGTTCCTGCATTGAGCATCTCCCCCCTGGCGACCAGTCATTCTGCCGTTTGGTTGATTTGCATGTTAGCCTTTTATTGTATAGGTTACATCATTCCTTCTCATGGTTGTGCAGCAATTCATTGTCTACTGTTGGTGGGCGTTTGCATTGTTTCCAGTTTTTCAATTTTATTCTTATTATATTTTTAAAGTTTGTTTAAGTTACCATTGACAGACAGTATCATATTAGTTTCAGGTGTACACCATAGTGGTTAGAGATTTACAGACTGTACAAAGTGAGCACCATACAGTTTTGATGATGATGAGTATTGCCGCTAAGAACATTTTAGCACATACCTTTGGTTAGCATATGTAAGGATTCTGTTGGGGATATGTCTTGGAGTGGAATTGCTGAGTCACAGGACATCAGCAGTGTATGAGAATTTCAGCTCCACTGTATTCTCACTAACACTTTATGTCATTGTTTTTAACTGACTCATACTGGTGGGTGTGTATTTTGTGAAGCACCTGCTCAAGTCTTTTGCCCATTTTTATATTGAGTTGTATGCCTTTTCTTATCGTTTGTGGGAGTCCTTTGTCAGATATTTGTTTTGTGAATATCTTTTCTATTCTGTGAGTTACTCTTTCACTCCTTAAGTACATTTTGAGGAGTAGGTCTTACTCATCTTACCAGCTTCTCCTTTATAGTTAGCACTTTTTGAGTACTATCAAAAAGTGTCTTTGCCTATTCCAGCATTACAAAGATGATGATCTGTGTTTTTTCCTTATGAAAGCATTATGGTTTTACCTTTTATATCCGACTATTTTATATTTAGAACTGTCCTCTTTCTAAAATATGAGGGGGGTCGCAATACATTTTTTTCATATGGATATTTAGTTAGTCAGCACCATTTATTAAAAACTATCCTTGCCTTGGCCTGGCGGCTCAGTTGGTTGGAGTGTTGTCCCATATACCAGAAGGCTGCAAGTTCGAAACCTAGTCGGGGCACATACCTAGGTTGTGGGTTTGATTCCCCAGTCAGGGCACATGTGGGAAGCAACCGATGGATGTTTCTCTCTCTCGCCCTTCCTCTTCTCTAAAATCAATAAAAAACATATCCTCAGGTGAGGATTAAAAAAAATTTATCCTTTCCCTCACTACACGCAGTGCCAACTTTGTGCCAAATCAGGTAACCAAGTATATGTGGTTGTTTATGTATTCTATTCTGTTCTGTTCTATTAGTTAGTTTTTCTACCCTCATGTGAATGCCATACTGTCTTAATTATTATAGCTATATAACAGACTTTGTTAACTGCTAGGGTTAAGTTCTCCAACTTTGTTCCTTAAGATGGTCACCTAGTTGGAATTAATATTCATTTTGTATGCCTTATAACTTCTGCCATATACATCCTTTAGCCAGCGGACCGAAATACTGGCTTAAACCGCTTAGTTATCAAGAGAATGCAGTGAGGACCTCTAACCTCTTAATGGATTTTCAGACTTATTGAGTAAACAGAATAATTTCTTGGTGCACACACAATGCATCCCATTTAATCATTGCTCACTTTTAGCATAAATCACTGCAGTGTATGCAGCAATCAAATATTTAGTTTAAATGTGTGACTTTAATTGCTCTGGTGCTTAATTTTCCCATTTGTAAGTAATCAGCTGTTTTGTTTATTATGACCAGCTCTGTGATGCCATGTTTGGGAATTAGTTTGCTTCAAAAAGATGAAACGGGAATAGTGAAATAAAAATAAGTCGAATCCATCTGGAAGGATGAATCATCTGTGCATGACATTTGCAGGCAGCGATCTTTGTTACGACGTGATACTGTCAATTGGAATACATTTCTCCCAATATCCTGCCTACTCCTCTTCCATTTCATGTTTATTCAACTGGGGGAAATCATACGCTTTCAAAGTAAAATAATTATTTTTCTTCAAAATGGATCATTCATGGCTTTTCCTTATTTTCTTTTGGGGAGTAGGGAATAGGAACGAGAAAGTAGGGAGCCTTTTGGATACAGTGATTATGTGTTCCCTTAGCAATATTTACAATTGAGACTGTCTAGAGAAATTAAAAATATATGATCACTACAATAACTTTGGGGAAACTTTTATTTAGTTTTTAAAATAGGGGCCCAGTGGTCAGCATATGTGGCCTGCATGAGTTCCCTCCCCCCCCTTCAATGAATAAATAGTGCATTACAAGGAAGGATTCATGTTTGATTCAGAAATTGGAACTGAATGTGAGTTAGGCATATAAGCCTGTAAATACACCTATTTGATTTGGATGACACACGTGCCATTTCATTTATTGAAATTTTAATGTAAACATGAACAGTTAAAAATCACATAAGTACGCCCAGTTTGAGTTAGAATGACTGATCAATTCAAATTTGCTCTCATATCTGACAGCAATCCCTTTATATAACCTCCCGGTGGGCAGAAACTCTCCTGTCTTAGTGGGTCAAATACATATTTTTGCTTAAAGATCTCAGCCGCAGTATTTAGTTCACAGGTGTTTACTGATTGCATATTGATTTTCAAATTCTTTATAAGCACTGGAAATACAAAGATGAACAAAATAGATGTGATTCCTGCTGTCACAGAACTTTCCAACTAGAGTTGTATGCCTCAGGCTTCTAACTTGGTGTATTTGCATACTGGTAACAATAAATATAGTTTCTCTCCAGCTTTAATGAATTATAATTGACATATAATGTTGTATAAGTTTAAGATGTTGTGAAACACATATATATCGCAAGATATTTACCACATAAAGTTAGTTTACCTCTCAAAATTACAATTTTTTGTTGTTGTTGCTATTATGGTGAGAATATTTAAGATCTACTCTTTTAGCAACTTTCAAGTATACCGTGCAGGGTTGTTAACTAACTATAATCACCATGCTATACCTTGGGTCCCCAGGACTTCGTCATCATATAACTCTTAAGTGTGTATCCTTTGACCAAATCTCCTCATTTCCCCAACTCCCCAGCTCCTGGCAACCATTAATCTACTCTGTTTCCATGAGTAAATATATACATATTTTTAAGGCTCTCCTGAGAATATGTTTTTATTGATTTTTTAGAGAGAGAGAGGAAGGGGGAGAGAGAGAGAAACATCGATATTAGAGAGAAACATCGTGCCCTGACCTGCAACCTTTTTGGTGTACAGCAAGCATGTCAAACTCGCTGCTGGCGGGCCACATGCCTAAATAAATGAGGCATGCAGCCTGCTGGCCACATGCTTGGCGTATAGGACGATACTGCAACCAACTGAACCAACCGTCCGGCCAGGGCCACATGAGTAAATACATTTTTTGATTGCCCTGTGAGAATTCAGGCTTACTTAAATTAATCCAATCAAGTATAAAGTTTCGAGTACAGTGTGTTAGCATCAGAGTTTCATGTATCCTCTATTTACACTCTCTCTGCAGAGCACATTCTGTCTGAGAGTAGGCCTGCTTCATGAATGCTCATGGAAATGAGCAACCAAAACAAATGTGCACTGCATCCTCTTTTTATAGCACGTTTCCTGTCTACTGCTTGTTTTGCTTGGATTGGGAAATGTCGAGAATATGTAGACCTGCCTCTCCATACTCTAGGGCCATGTTTGGCAGCACAGAGTATGACCTTATTTATAGAAGTGACCTGTCTACTTATATCACTAAGTTCCTGTTTAAGAAGCAAAGCACAAGGTAATAAAAGGGAGAGTGATAGATCTTTATCTGACAGAATTTAGATAATGACTCCCTTGGTGTCTGGGAGAAGGGCAAGATTAGAATCAGTTTCACTGGAAGTTGGGTAGGGGTGTTGCCTCTCCCTTCCTTGTTGGCTTTCTGTTTTCCTCTCTGCTAATCTCCAAGAGGCTAGCCTCTGCCTTCTTTTTTTAAAAAAATATTTTTTATTGATTTTTTACAGAGAGGATGGGAAAGGGATAGAGAGTTAGAAATATCGATGAGAGAGAAACATCGATCAGCTGCCTCCTGCACACTCCGTACTGGGGATGTGCCTGCAACCAAGGTACATGCCCCTGACTGGAATCAAACCTAGGACCATTGAGTCTGCAGGCCAACGCTCTATCCACTGAGCCAAACTGGTCAGGGCTAGCCTCTGCCTTCTTAACTTCTCTGGCTCACCTGACCCTTCCGCCAAAGCACATCTGCGCTTACCTGATGGGTGTAGTTCTGCTTTCTCCCCTTTCAAGCCAGTGTCAAATATGGCTGCCTTTCCCATCCCCACTGCTTCTGCCCTAGTTCTGCTAGGTGTTCTCTCTCCCCCAGCGACTACAGCAGCGTCTTGTTGCCCTCTCTGCGTAAAACTTGTCTATTCTCCCTCTAATTTGAAGCCGGAATAATTTTGCTGAGATGTCCATGCCGGAAACCAGGGAGCTTCCTCCATCGACGCTCCCTGGTTGGGTTGAGTTTTGGACCCAGGAAGAGGCGAAAGCGTGCCGAGTAAAGGGAATAGCATTTACAGTGGCTTTAGTGTTTAACTGGTAGCCATGGCAGCATCATTATAGTCAGGAGAGGACCCTCCAAGAAAGATGTAGTTTTGTTTTGTTTTGTTTTGTTTTAAAAAAAACCTAATTGTCATTTACCTCTAGGCATGCCGGCAAAATCAGTCATACTTACGGTGGTACATCCTTACTTTAATTCAAATACAACTACACTTGAACCTTGCTTTTCTTACAGTTGAATTTGGAAGTCCTGTCAGTTATATCTAACAGCGTGTTACTTTTTATTGATTTTTAGAGAGTGACTAAAGGACAGGGACAGAGAGAAACATCCATGTGAGAGCAAAACATCAGCCAGCTGCACTCCCCCTACCAGGGGTCCCACCAGCAAACCCGGGCATGTGCCCTGACCAGGCATCAAACCAGGAATCGAACTGGCCACCTTTTGGTGCATGGGATGGTGCCCAACCAACTGAGGCACACCAGCCAGCTCTGGCTCATTACTATTAACACTTTCTTGGACTGTTTGGTAAATAGAAATAACTAATTTGTAACGGTGATCAATATTTTGCCCACTTCATCAAATATCCTTGATGAGTTGGAATCCCCTGTTGCGGATGAAGTTGCCAGTTGGATGAAGCAGTATGTTGGCAAAGGCAGCATCCTAAAGCCACTACAGGTACCATCTGCCAATCAGCTTGCCTCTTAAGCGCATGGCAGATGTGAAGTTCATGCTAGTTTAGAATTGGTTCCAAGCTGTACTACATCGTCTCCTTTTCTGTAGTGGTGACTACACAGGCTGGTGTGCAATCACACGGGCACATTTGTGGTAAAGGACCTTCGTTGTTGTTTTTGACCTTCAGTGTCTTCTGCTCTGTTTCATGATATTTTAGTTCCAAATCTGTATGAGTCATATATTGTTGATGTGTTTCAATACGATCATTAGACAAATTTTCAGTCAAATGTGTGCTTTTAAAATGTAGTTGCCTTTAAACATGGAGCTTGAGCAAATTAGACTCCCTGGTCTGTGTTTCCTATGCATAGTCCACTTATTTTTAAAAGTGTGCTGTTCCTGCCAGGTGTTTTTTACATTTTCTTGGTGAAACGGTTCCAAGATTCTGTGATGTAGGCTGATGGAAAAACAACTCACTGAACAGAACATTATTCTACAGGGAGGGCTATTGGATCCCATCATATTTCGTTAAAGGCGAGATGCTCCCGAGAAGGAGAGTCTGTAAACTAGATACGATATTATCTTATCGGCGTCACCTTTGGAGTTACTTAGTGGTGCCTCATCAAGATAGGATCTTATCTTTTCTGTCTGCTGTTTTAGAGTGCTCTTAACCAATATCAAAGAAATCGCAATTCGATGGTCTACATCATAACCTCTGGGATGTAAACGAAACTGGATTTCGGCAGTCAGTGTAACTTTTAAACATCTGTTTCTTTTTTTTTTAAAAGTCTAGTTTTTTTAAAAATATATTTTTGTTGATTTCAGAGAGGAAGGGAGAGGGAGAGCGAGTTGGAAACATCAGTGATGAGAGAGAATCATTGATTAGCTGCCTCCATTGGCCGTCTAGGTAGCAACCTGGACATGTGCCCTGACTATGAATTGAACCAGTGATGTCTTGGGTCGATGATGTTCATGGGTTGATGATCAAATACTGAGCTACACCAGTTGGGCTAAACATCTGTTTCTTGAATAAATAACTTCTTTAAAACGCAAAACTAATGTAATGGAATTCATAGATTGCTGTGGGTGTGTTAAATGGTGTGATTTTTCTCAGGGGCAATTTAGGGTTATGTATCAAGAACCTCGGAGTGCTACTTTTGACCTAGTAATTCCATTTGTGGATCTTGTCCTAAGAAAGTAATATTAAATTTAAAAAAAGATTTAACCAAAGATACTCATTGAAATATTATTATATCTGACGGTGAAAAATTGGTAAATCATAATATCCAACAAGAAATAGTTAATTGTGGTGTTTCCATACAGAGGGATGTTACTTAGCTATTATCGAGTTTATTTCTAAAGACTATTTCATAAGGAAAAATTACGAATATAGTAAGTGAAAAAAAGGTATGAGGGACTCAATAAGAAGTTGAGCTTTAATGAATAATGCATAGCAATTAAAAACATGAGTCTGTGTATACAGACCTGGAAAGATTATCAGGGAACAGTAAATGCAAAAAAAGCAAGGTGTAGAGTAATGCACATACACGTGTACAGAAAAAAGTCTGATATTTATAAAAGGACCATTATTTATAAATGAGCCGTATTGCTATTCCTATATGGACATGTACAGCCATAGGAAAAGGTCTGTTTAGTCTAATACTAATCGCAGTGACTGGAATGGAACCAGGGAAGGAGCACTTTACCTCCGTGTGGATTTTAACAGTGAGAAGGGTGAGCCTGTATTCATGTATAATTTAAAGTAAGAAATAAAAAAAATCCTGAAGCTTTAAGATTCTACTTTGTAAAGAAGAAAATTCGCTAAGATAAAAGCATTGGTTATTGTGGGAGGCAGGATTTCCGACAGTTCTTCATTTTCTTTGTACTTTTCTGAATTTTCCAGAATTTTGCAAATGAACAGGTATTATTTTTATAACCAGAAAAAAACAGTAAGATTTAAAAAAAAAAATGCTGGCAATCCCAGGTAATAGCAGTGTTGTCTGGAGTAAAGATCGCTTGGATTCAGACCCTGGCCCCGCCCTTGACCACCTGTGTGACTTGGGAGGGTAGGGCAACTGCTTAACTCTGCCCACAGGCTTTCTTTGAAGAGTAAAGGAGATAATGACATCTGTAGGTTAGTTTTTACAGCATCTGCCACACATTTGGTGTCCAGTTTACGTTGAATTCCCTCTGCCTCCTTTTTGTCTGTAATGATACCATAGTTAAAAGTCTTCCAAACATGAAAAGTATCATAACACTATGAACAGAAACACAAATGTGTTCAACAACTAGGTAGTTGAAGAGCTTATGACATGATCGTTTCAGAAATAATGCTGCTTCAGGATAGAAAGTGAGAACACACATGAGAGCAAAACAAAGAGGTATGGTATTTCACTTCCCCTGGTAGGAGGAGGCAGGCATGAAGCCTCACGGTTCCCGATGAACCACTTGTTGGGAATCACACGGTTTTTTTAAGCATTGTTTTAAAAATTCCCCACAGGTTTAACATAATGAGCTTTTAAAAGGCTGTGTCGTAGGTAAATTGCTATTTGTCTTCGTCGTGACTATTAATATGAAGCACTGAAAGTATTAGGATCTCAGGATAATAACAGTCTTGTAGTAGCAACTCAATATGTAAAATGAGATCTCTTCATTCATTTCAGAGCTTATATTTCAGTGGCGCAAGAGAACGAGGGAAAACAGACACCAGCCTAAAATTCTCCAAGCAGTTCACGAATGTGTTCTTCTCACACGCGTTGATTAGAAGTACAATGGGAACAGGGACATGTGGGCTGCAGAGGAGGTGTCACGGGCTTACAGAGGGAGCTTCGTCATCCCAGCCAGTGAAGTGGCAAAGGAGGCATCTGATTCTGGGGTAACTGGGCTTCGAAACAGCGATGTGGCTGTCTCTAGTATTGCTACCTCTAGAGTTTTCATAAAAAAGATTTTTTTTTTTAGCGTTTTGGTGGTTATCAAGTGTTTCTACTGTTCCATTTATTTCCTTATTTAGTCACATGTCTCGAATGAGTGCATTTGATGCCCTTTCTAGTTCTTCTCCTTCCAGTCTCTTTCTCTTGAATCGCAGCCTTCGGGAATGCCACACTGAAACAGAACATGGGGTAGATTTTCATGTGGTGGAGATGCGGGTGCTGTGGGCAACCACTCTGCTGTGTGACTCTGAGTCAGCAGCGGGGTCTCAGCTAATGGTCTGCAAGCATGACCTGGCCCCAGCCCTCTCTCCCGGAGGATCTAGGAGGAATACAGACCTCCATATTAATGCCAATTCAGTGCTTTTCGTTAAATGTAAAATTCTTTTTTAAAAAAAATATATTTTTTATTGATTTCAGAGAGGAAGGGAGAGGCGGGGTGGGAGGAGAGAGAGAGAAGCATCAGTGATGAGAATCACCGATCGGCTGCCTCCTGCATGCCCCTTACTGGGGATCAAGCCCACAATCCAGGCATGTGCCCTGACTGGTTCATAAGTCAATGCTCAACCACTGGGCCACACTAGCCGGGCATGCAGCGTCTTCATGTGTTAAAAATGAACTTGAAAAGGTGGACAGAAGATGGCTGTATTATACCTTTTATATGCTGTAAAAGAAAGTCTTCGCTCATGTAGAATTGGGAGGTGATACCAATTTTTTTCATATAAATTTCTTTGAGGGCAGATTAATAAAATTTGGTACTGTTTTTCTTCTGGAGGAAATATTGTCAGAATAGTTGCATTTTCCTCCTCCCTTGCTGTATGTAGTTTATAAGGGCTCTTCAAAATCCTTTAAAAAGCCTCCTACTTTACTTTGAAGTCACCGAAAAGGAAGCGTGAATGCATGAGAAGACAAACCTATGACTGAACTTAATCAGTTAGAAATCTTATGACTCCTGGCCTCACCACCCTGGCAAATCATCTTGACATGCCCATGGAGCCAAAGGGTTGAATTAGAAATTGCTAGAGTGGATCAGACCAGCAGTTTAATCTGGGTATTTGATTGCCACTAGTGACCTGCAGTTAAAAATAGATTTTACTGCCCTGTCCAGTTTGGCTCAGTGGATGGAGCGGACTCAAGAGTCCCGGGTTCGATTCCGGTCAAGGGCATGTACCTTGGTTGTGGGCACATCCCCAGTGGGGAATGTGCAGGAGGCAGCTGATCGATGTTTCTCTCTCATTGATGTTTCTGGCTCTCTATCCCCTAACCCTTCCTCTCTGTAAAAAATCAAAAAAATATATTTAAAAAAATAGATTTTACTGCTACGGGAGAGCATGATTTTTTTTCCTGGTTAGTACCTTAAAGGTTAAGAATTGCTGTGCTTCTTTGAATAGTAATTTACAGCTTTGTCTCCATTCTTTTCCCCCAGAGACTTTGTGTTGGTTTTGTATCTCTATTTATTGCCTTTTAAGTTTTGACTTTCATAATTTTGTTCAGTACTGCAGGAAGTAGAACGTAAACTTTTGTTTTTATTTTTGTTTATCTTATTCATCATGAGAGGATGCTCCTGAATTGACAGTTGTGGATTTGATGAACTCAAATCTATGCAGTACCTGTGCTTCCTAGAGGGTTTGGTGCTAGCCAATACCTTTGCTAACGGAAGACTTTTATTTTTGGACACCCTTTATTTATTGACTAGAGGCCCGGTGCACAAAAATTTGTGCACTCGGGAGGAAAGGGTCCCCCTGGCTGGCCTATGCCCTCTCGCAGTCCCCTTGAGGGATGTCCACCTGCTGGCTTAGGCCCACTCCCCAGGTGATCAAGCCTAAGATGGCAGTCAGACATCCTTAGCGCTGCTGAGGAGGCAGGAGAGGCTCCCACAACCACTGCTGTACTGGCAGCCTTCTGGCTTGTGACTGAGCAGAGCTCCACCTGTGGGAGTGCACTGACCACCAGGGACAGCTCCTGAATTGAGCATCTGCCCCCTGGTGGTCAGTGTGTGTCATAGTAACCAGTCATTCCCAGTTGTTCTGCTGTTAGGGTCAATTTGCATATTATCCTTTTATTATATAGGATGCTTTAGTTGAACTTCCTTTTTTTTTTTTTTTAAAGCATTTTTAAAATATATATTGATTTCAAAGAGGAAGGGAGAGAGGGAAAGAGAGAGAGAAACATCAATGATGAGAGAGAATCATTGCTCGGCTGCCTGTTGCACGCTTCCTACTGGGGATTGAGCATGTGCCCTGACCGGGAATAGAACCGTGACCTCCTGGTTCATAGGTTGATGCTCAACCACGGAGCCATGCCAGCCAGGCTTTAGTTGAACTTGTTTGACCCTGCGTTCGTTCTGTCACATTGGGGTAGTTTCTCTGTGTGAAATTCCAGCACTTTTAGTTGGAATTGGTACTAAAACTGACTTGAGTCAGTTTCTGATCCGTGAACCAACTCACCCAAGCTTGGCTCTGATGTTTAAAAATGGCCATCCCTTTGAAGGCAGGGGTTGTATTGTATTGATTTATGACCGGGGGCTAATGAAGTACCAGATCTAGGCGGGCTGTTAATAAAGGCTTGTTGAATATGTGAGTGAATGGGATATTGTCAAAGGCTTCATGAATATCTGAGTTAGATGAAGTGCTTGATTTTCTTTCATCTGTGTAAATACTATGGAACAAGCCCCAGTAAATGTTTCAGGCATAATGTCTCTTAAAACATCACTTGTGACAATAGCAATAACCACCCCCTAGTAGTGGTCAGAAACGGTTTAAGATCAAGAATTAGGCATGTCCCTTGTTTCCTGCTTAAACTAGGAGAAGGGGAAAATCACGGTGATAGCTAGGCTAACAGAGGGGCAGGAAGACTGCAACCCTCATTATTTGTTGGTGGCTTTATAAAATGGTTAATCCTCTTAGAAAAGATTTAAACAAATAAGTATGAGAACCATCAAAACATCTAGACTGTTTGACTCAACGTTATAATTTTAGAGTCTAATGAAGTAGTCCAAAATAAGGAGCTAGCTATATATAGAAAGATGTTAATTGCAGCATTATTTATGCAATTGAAGACTATGATAGTGTAAGTTAATTATCTCTCGGCTTCATTTTCTTATCTGTAAAGTGGAGATAATCACAGCACCTTTCTCATGTTGAAAGGAATAAATGAAATGTTGGTGTAGTATTTAGCATAAGGCAGAGCACTTGAATTTGGCTGCTATTGCTGTTGTGTTTTATTATTTTTGATGCATAGGTTCCTCATTTCCTGGAGACTTTTATGTGATTGTGTCAGGCGTTGAATTAGGTTCAATGGGAGATAAAGAAATAAAAGTTATGGTTCTTGTTTACAAGGAACTTGAAATCTATTTGGTGGCTACAATATATAAGTAATTTTAATTACAGTTCAGTATGTGGTAAGTGACATAAGAAAGTGACAAGTGCTATGAGAGCCCTCATACGGGAAGATCGCAGGGTTACTTTGGGTTTGTGGAGGTGGAAAGGTGACAGCTTTACTGAGCCTTGAAGGATAACTAGAATTTTGAGAAGGAAATCTGTGAGATGATATTTCATGAGGCGCATGAGCAAAGCTGCAGAGATTAGAGCAATGCATAGACTGGATTAGAGTTACGCAGACAAGGCTGAGGAGAGAGAACAAGTTCCCCGGGTTGGGGTGCTGTGAATGCTAAGCTGAGTTTTCATTTTATTCACGTGACCCTATAAGAGCTATGGTTTAGGAGATGACATTCAGGCTAACATGCTGTGGAGTTTGGATTCTGTTTTGTAGGTGTTGGAAAGCACTTGGAAGTATTTTATTAGCGTAGGAACAGGGGTCACTTGATTTGTGTTTTAGGAAGGTTATTCTAGGTGGACTGAGAGGTGGTTAGGGTCATGGTAGGAGAATGAACTCTGGAGTCTTCAGTCCTGGGTCACCTGCCGGCCCTGTCACTATTGAGAATCTGATCAGTGTGAGTTTACTCATCTTTAAGATGTGGGTAGTGGTAGTACTGATAGAACTGTGGTACGAATACATGAGATTGCTCACCTCCACTCAACCCTCACCCCCTCTTTCCTCTGGTCATCACCACACTGTTGTCTGCATCCTTAGGTTATGTATATACTGTAGTTGTGTTTCTTAGGTGGGTCTGTGTTTAAATCAGTGGTTCTCAACCTGTGAGTCGTGACCCCTTTGTGCGTCGAACGACCCTTTCACAGGGGTCGCCTAAATACACCTGGCACTAGGAAGGTTGAGAACCACTGGTTTAAATTCTACGAAAAGGCAGTTGGTTATTTGGAATTTCATCAATCTGTGTGTTAGAGTGATCTTAAATGTGGGTGATGGCATTTGCTAGTGACATTTGTAGGTACGTGGTGATGGTAGAGGAATGTGCAATGATTAGTGAGCCTGCTCTCTGGGAAATCACTGATTGAGGAATGACCATGAGTGGGTGTTTCACTTCCCAACCTTTTTTTCTTTTTCTTTTCTTACTGGGTCATGAGAACTGAGGAGAGGGTGAAAGGGCAAAGGCACCATGTACTTGAATTAGTGGTTAGGATTTATTGCGAGAGTATAATCGTTAGGAGGAAGAATTCTTTAATACAGAGGTCCTCTGTGCCCTCAGAGTTCGCAAGGAATATAAATAAATGGCATGATTATTTGGCTTCTAAGATAGCAGTCTCCGGGAGAACTGATTTTACCCAAGCTTACAGGAAAAATTAGGATTAGTCACAACTGTAATTGAGAAAATTGGAAATGACTTTACGTCACCAAAACCCTTGGGGTCAATGGTGACTCTGCTTTTTCTCTGGCTCATGCCCGCTGTATCAGCAGACTTCGTTGTCCCTACCTGCAGAATATACCATGAACCTGGCCACTTCCCCTTCCTCCATCGCCAGCCCTCTCGTGTGAGTCGTTATCCCATTGGCTAGAGCAAGGCAACAACAGTCCTGAGCTAGTCCCCTGAGCTGGACTGTCTCTCACACATCAAATTCATCATTTTAAACATAAACAAGGTCATAAGCAAGGTCATCTTTCTTTTTTTTATAAATAAATATTTTTGTTGATTTCAGAGAGGAAGGGAGAGGGAGAAAGAGATAGAAACATCAGTGATGAGA
Source organism: Murina feae (assembly GCA_004026665.1). NCBI lineage: Eukaryota > Metazoa > Chordata > Mammalia > Chiroptera > Vespertilionidae > Murina > Murina feae. Next base: position 28,905 of record PVJC01003963.1, on the reverse strand, counting down.
GAGAATCATTGATCCTCTGCCTCCTGCACACCCCCTATTGGGGAGAGAGCCCAAAACCTGGGAATGCGCCCTGATGGGGAATCAAACCAGTGACCTCTTGGTTCACAGGTCAATGCTCAACCACTAAGCCACGCCGACCAGGTGGTCAGCTTCCTCTTTCACACAAACCTCTCAGTTGCTTCCTATTTCGGGGGTTTGCAGCACAGCTCGAAAAGCCCTACATGGTCTCTTTCTGGAGCCGTTTCTCCTGGTCACTCCCCTTGCCCGCCCTCTCACACTACACTAGCCACCAAGCTGCTCGGGCCCCAGTGCCTTTGCACTCACGGGCCCCCTGCCCAGGTGGCCCTTCTTTCCACAGATTTCAGCTCGAGACCAAGGTTTGACAAACATTTAAAATTTCAGTCCCAAATACCAGATAATTGTATTGAACTTAAATGTCTACGTGAAAGCCACACATAGCAAATGTTCCGGAACAGAAAGAACTCGTCCACCCGGCACTGGAGAAGGATTGGCTATTCCATCACGAAGGCCCCACTCAGGAGAGTGGGAAGCTAGTGCTCTAAAGCCCCCACTCTCCCTTGGCGTGTAGGTTACCGTTTCTATGGGGCAAAATCACAAGACGGAAGTGGCTTAGGGAGTTTGGGTTCCTGTTGGGAATTGATTGGTTGGAGGTGAGATAAGGATAATCCATCATTCCCTCAGGTCTTGAGAATGGCTCTGAGGTGTCTCTGTTTGGTTTAATGGAAAAGTAGCCAGGGGTCATTCCACCTTGGAGCTCAGGGGCTGGAACTGGACTTAGATCCGGAGATGTTATCTTTAGTTTGAAAGAAACGCACATCTTGTGACCATTAGTCAAGGCATGGCCATTGTTTCTGGCGCCCAGGGTTAATGACTAGCAAGGGGAAGGGCTGAGGCTTACAGGCATGCTATGAAGAAACTGGGGCTGCGTAGTAAATAAAAATCATACATTAAATTAGAACCTTTGGTTTCACAAATTCCAGAATGATCTTGGGGATTTTTAGGGTACCCAGCGTGCCTTAGCGCATACAACAAGGGTCTTAGATTTGTCTTACTTCAATATGAATTCTTTCTTACTAGTTTCTTGTGATTTTGGACAAGTTACTTAACCTATCTTGAGTCTGTTTTTCTAATGAGTAAAATGGGTATATTGTCACCTAGCTACTCTACAGGGTTGATGTATGGATTAAATAAGAAGATATTTGTATCACATAGTTGGTACATAATAAATGGTAGATATATTACATAATAATTTTATATGCATGGACTGCAAGTGCATATCTTTTTATATTTTGATAATTTTTATATATTCTAATTTTTCAAAGGTCTGACAATATTAGCTGACATGTTTTAAATCCATTAAAAATGCAAAACAAATGGCATTTTTAACTTTAAACAGCAGGTGTATTTTGAATTAATGTTACTTAAAACAGTACTAGGTCTTAATATGAAAAAGTGACAGTTTCTGCTTTTAAAGGTTTACAAAATTTCCAGATCTATAATATTGAAGCTCTGTAACTGAATTTTAAAATTATACTATGGATGTTCTTGGCCACTTCATGATGTTGGCGTAAGTCAGATGCACAAAATGGTTCCGTGAAATAAAATCACATTTTGAAAATTTCCAGGTGCAATTATCAACTTCATTAGACTGTCTTTTCATGCTCCTGCAGCTGTTTGTGGTTAACATTTTGTGGTGTAAGTTTTACTCCTCAGATGCTTTTATAGCCTTGCATCTCTCAGGTCAGAAAACTAGCTTCATCCTATGAAATACAGATTTTAATGAACCAGGAGGCAACAATGAGGAAAACATGATTTCTCCCGAGTCCTCTGAATATGACCTAAGAAGGCAATAAGATATACATATTGGGCTTGTAAAAACAACGTTGCAATAGTGACTGATTAAAAAATACTGAGTTGTTTGACACTTATTCGATATAGCAATTAATGGCACTTTTGTGGTCATTAGCTCTAGCAAATACTTTATTTAGAAATGTCCTTCCTTCGGCTCTTTTTTAGTATCTCACCCCTTCTAGCTGTGTAGAGAACTGTAAAACTGTATGTATGGTGAGGCCGAGTTATTGGGTGAGAAAAGGAATAAATATCAGGAAATAGCTTGAGAGTCAGTTCTCTTGAAAGTTGCCGTGGAATAGGCTGGATGTGCAGTGTAGCAATTTTGCAAATTCTAGGAAGATTTGTACACGTGTAAAGGCAAACACTGGGTCTCTCTGATAGTTTGCTCTTTTAAGTAGGGTACACAGAGGTGTGCTGCTAGAGGCTTCTACAGCAGAAGTACCATTTGGGATGCCATGTTGGATAAAAATACACAGCACTGGCAAACAGTCGCAGGGAAATCAGTCTAGAACGTAGCAACCAGTGTTTGCATAGAGCAGTGGTTCTCAACCTTCCTAATGCCGCGACCCTTTAATACAGTTCCTCATGTTGCGCTGGCCCCCAACCATAAAATTATTTTCATTGCTACTTCATAACTGTAATGTGGCTACTGTTATGAATCGTAATGTAAATATCTGATATGCAGGATGTATTTAGGCGACTCCTATGAAGGGTCGCTCCAGCCCCAAAGGGGTCGTGACCCATAGGTTGAGAACCGCTGGCATAGGAGACGTCCTTTGAAACAATACGGCTGAGAGAAATGGAGGTTGCAGTTGCAGCCTTCTTGTAGAACGTGTGCTTTCTGTGTGTGGGGATGGCTTATCGTTTTATTTGATTTCTGTGTATACAGATAGAAAGGTGCTTGGTCACCAGCGCTGTTTTTGCGGCTTTAGAAAGAGGCCCTGTGTTCCTGCTCTCCACTGCAAGTTGCGCATTGTGTGTAAATGAGCTGCGCTGAAGAGAAAGGACATCAGCAGTTATTAAAGAGGTGGCAGGATGAAAAGGGCAGACAGACCCAGAGCATCATGTTTAAAGGAACTCTGAGGGAGTGAGCAAGGAAGACGTAGCCACGACAGCAGAACAGCAAAAGGTTATTTTGTCGGTTTCTGCGTTAACATTCTGCTGATTTTTACATAAGCTCTACTGTCAAGGAAGGAAGTTCCGTATGTCATCGCATTTAGTGCTAGTCCAGCACATCAGGGACCTAATGAGCACTGATAACCAACATCGGGAATATTTTGGAAAGCACCGCGCAGTTGATCTGTGATCTTAACTTCTTTCAAATTAAATGTAGATTTTTTTGGGAAAAAATGGGGACCTTGCAAGTGGAATCCTAGTTTCTTTTTTGTATACCTTTGAACTAAACTAGAGTAAAACCAGTGGGTGGTGGGTTAGTGAGTTACAAACCTTCTACCAAGGTACACATAGCATCAGATGAGAGTTAAGTAGCCCTGCTTTTATTTCTTATAAATCCACATGACTTTTGCAGTGCACACAGCTTATTATAGTCATACTAGAGGCCCAGTGCACAAAAATTTGTGCACTTGGGGGGGGGGTCCCTTAGCCCAGCCTGTGCCCTCTCACAGTCTGGGACCCCTCGGGGGATGTCCACCTGCTGGTGTGCCTGGGCAGCCTGGGTGAGGGGCTGATGGCCATTTCAGGCTGCCCACAGGCCCTTTAGGGTTTGGGTCCCTACTGGGGTGCCAGGCTGGAAGCAGGTTTCTGGGATTTATTTAACTTCTATAATTGAAACTTTGTTGCCTTGGTCCCCTGCTGGAAGCCTGGGTTGCCCTTGGCAACACAAGGTCCCAGCCTGGCAAGTATCTGGGATTTGTTTATCTTCTATAATTGAAACTTTGTAGCCTTGAGTAGAGCTCAGGGCCTGCAGGGCCCTGGCTTCCTCCATTGCCCACGGCAACTCCAGCTCCATGGCTGCTGCCACCTTAGTTGAGTTAATTTGCATATTTGCTCCTGACTGGCTGGTGGGAGTGGCTTGTGGGTGTAACAGAGTGAGGGTCAATTTGCATATTACTCTTTTATTAGATGTATAGAAATATAACAATACTAGGGGCCCGGTGCATGAAATTCGTGCACGGGTAGATGGGGGAGGGGGAGGGCAGGTGGGGAGTTGCCTCAGTCCGACCTGCACCCTCCCCAATTGGGGAGCCCTCAGGAGATGTGCTACTGATGGCTTTGGTCTACTTCATGTGGTTCTCTGCTCTCTGCCGGGCCTGTCTGCTCCACACCATGGGAATGGACAAGCAGGCCCTGCTAGGTGCTGCCTGCAGGTCGATTGCCTGCTCCCTAGTCACCCCACTTGCCTGCTCTCTGGTGGATGCAGTCACCAGCCAGCAGTCCATGCTGGGTGCTGCCTGTAGGTCCCATTGCTTGCTCCATGGTCGCCCTGGTTGCCTACTCCCCAATTGCCACTGCCACCACCCAGCAGGGTGCCCTGCTGGTGCTGTCTGTGAGTCCTGATTTGCTCCCCCTTCGCCACAGCCACAGCCCAGCAGGCCCTGCTGTGTGCTGCTTGCTGGCCTAATGCCTGTTTTCTAGTGGCCCGCTTGCCTGCTCCCCCATGGTGGCCACCACTGCCCAGCAGGCCCTGCTGTGTGCTGCTTGCTGGTCCTAATGCCTGTTTTCTAGTGGCCCCCTTGCCTGTTCCCCCATGGTGGCCACCACTGCCCAGCAGACCCTGCTGTGTGCTGCCTGCAGCATGCTTGTCTGCTAGGGGGTCACCACAGTGACCTCCCAGAGATTCCTTGCTCCCCCATGGCGGTGCAGCAGCCCTTGCTGGGTGCTGCCTGCAGTTGGATTGCCGGCTCTCTGGTCACCCTGCTTCCCTGTTCTCCCATCACCCAGCAGGCCCTGCTATGTGCTACCTGCAGCCCCCACTTGTCTGCGCAGTGACCTCCAAGCAGGCCCTGCTGGGTGCTGCCTGAGGGTCCCCATTGCTTTCTCTCCCATCGCTTGCTTAGCACCCTGTGCTGGCCGATGGGACACGCCTCTCTGGGTGCTGGAAGGCACTTTTAGCACCAGCCGCCAGGTCTGATCAGACCCAGGAGCCGGGCATGCAGGGCGCTAAGTACTTCTCCTGCCAACGGTCTCTTCTCAGGCCTCAGCCGCAGGGGCGGGGGCTGGTCAGCCGGCTCCCGAACCTGCGGCTGCCACCGTGGCCTGGAACCGACCTCGGGTCACCGAGGCTAAGCTTCTGCCTGTGCTTACCCTCCTCGATTTGTCTATTTCCAGGCCGTAGCATGGGGGCCTGCTTGCTCCTCTCACCCTGCTCCTCAGGCGGGACCAGTTTGCGGTGGGCCTCCGCCATCTTGGCTGTGCTAATTTGCATACAGCCACTCTAATTGGCTATAGGTGTCCCGAAGGGACGGTTAATTTTACTATTCCGCTTTTATTAGTTTAGATGTGAAATTGACATCCCCAGATGATGTACAATTTTAACTTTGTGTATTCCTTGGCACTTGGCTATTGTGCTTCCATTTTAAGGGTAAGGCACTGTGGGTCAGTTTTGATTTAATTATCAGGTTTAAAACTTAATGGTTTGAAATGTCTCACAGTAGGGTGTACAACCAGCATTTATTTCACTTGCAAACCCATGCATTTGTAGTATGTGATTAGTGTACAAAGGCAATTACAAGTTATTTTAGATGTAAATACTCGGTTATCTAACACTAAGGGGAAACGTCCCCACAATTCTTATCAAAAAACAAATAAGGCCAGTGTTTTTCCCCCCAGTTAAAAATATGAACTAATCTCACTAATGATTAAAAAAATAGACATGAGTTGGTGCTGGTTGTTGGTACAGTTCTGGTGACAGTAGATATATATATATATATATTTTTTTTTTTTTTTCACGCCGAAAGAGAGGCTACGAAAAAGAAAGAAACCAACCTAATTTATCTTCAAGTATAGGTAAGTCATGTAGCACTCACCAGGCGAAAAGAGTTGTTAACTGACTTGATGAAACATAATTTAAAATTTGTAAAAATCTTCAAATAAGATCTGTGAGAACCTCTGAAGAGCACACTCTTCCTGTTGGACAGTGCTCTTGTCATCCCGATCATGAGCGTACAGAATTAAGGCAATAAGGTCCCCGGCCTGGCCTGTGCCTCTCGCAATCTGAGACCCAACAGGGGATGTCAAAGAGTCAGTGTCGGCTCGATCCCCGCAGGGCAGGCCGAGAGACCAACCCCACCAGTGCACGAATCCGTGCACCGCACCTCTAGTAATAATAATAATAATAAAAGAACTAGTTGTAAACAGTTTAAGCAGTGATTCCTATGTTCATTATTTTCTTGCTTTTTAATATAGTTTTATTACATCTCTAGGAACCAAAAGACATTTGGCTGTTTCAATAACTCATTTTAAATTTTATAAAAAGATCATGATGTGTGATCAGATCTTTGCAGTTTCTTCCATTTACTGTTACATTGCTAAAATTCTTCTGTAGTATCACTTCTCTTTAAGTATTGATCCATTTTATATAGTTACGTCTATTTCACTCTAGGACCATAACTTTCTGGTCTTCTGTTTGTGGACATGTGGTTGTTTCTCCCATTTTTTTTGTTATTGTGAACAGTGCTCCTGTAATTATAGTCTTATGCTTGTTTCCTATTATGCATGTACAAGAGTTCCTCTCAGTTACATGCCTAGGAAATGAGTTGCTAGGTTATAGCACATGTGAATTTTCCACTTCAGGAAACAATGTCAATCTTTTTACCAGAGCGCTTGTGCTGCGGCAAATAACTTTCTGCGTCTGCGTGTTATGAATACAGATAAGGTTCCTACTCTCATGGGAATGATATTCTAGCTAAATAAATACATGAGATAATTCAAGAATTATTGCAGCGTTATGCAAAAAATAGGTGGGATGTTGGGGGCTGGGCGATGGATGGTCTTTAGTCAGCGTCTCATTGTTAGAGGTAGAGGTTGTTTTAGTTAGTGCGATTGTGGAAGGCCTCAGGGAGGGACATGTGAGGCAAGACCACGAGGAGGCAGCTGCGTCAAAATCCGGGACTGCAGGTGTGGCTGAGGCAGAGGCCCTGGGAAAGGAATGGACAGGGTCTGCAGCAGGAACAAAATACCATTGAGGTTGGGAGACAGCACCAAGAGGGAAGCGAGAGATGGGCAGAACCAGAGCCTGACAGTGCAATGAAGAGCCATAAAAAATTGAAATGGGTGAGTGATCATGAGCTTATTAAAATTTTGGAGATGTCACTCTCACTACCATTTTGGTAACGGATACCAGACAGGAAAGAAAACAGGGAGATTGCTTAGAAGCAATTGCTAGTCTAGGCGGACGGCGATGAGGTCTTAGACTAGGGTGAGTGGAGAGGAGAGAGATAGTGAGCTTCAGGATCTGTTTTGCAGATAAAGTGACAGGAATTGTCGATCAATTAGGTTTGGATGTTTAGGGAGGTAGAAGCTTTTAATGTAGAAAACATGCCCCTTAATGGTGAAAAAAAAAAAAAAGGCAATATGTTACTTAGAAGCTTTGTCTCTGATTTAAGTAATTTGCTCAGTGATTTTAGGAGTGTTAACTGATTTTTTTTTTACTCATACACTTGAATCTGTTTTCTGGGCTGTTCCAGCACCTGTGAAAGCTGGTGGCTGGGCCCACCGCCAGTCCTTTCCTGCACATTTCCTATCACTTTCCCTGTTGTATGGCCATAAACCCTCCTGAGACATTGGTTAACATCATCACTGATCTCAGCAGAAAAGTTGTCAAGCTCATGATGTCAGATACAAATTTTCCAAAAATCCAATTTTACTTGAAAATTCAAACTTCGTCATCACGGATACGGACAATTATTTTCCTTCAAGTGACCTAGGCTCATTTCATTTTTGAGAAAATATCTGCCATATATTATAGTTTGAGTAATCATAATTTGTCTTGAACCTCTCAAGTAAAAATGGTATTCAATGAAATTCTGCTCTACTTTAAAAAAAAATATATAAATATATATATATATATATATATATATATGTATATATATATATATTTTTTTTTTAATTGATATTTTACAGAGAGGAAGGGAGAGGGATAGAGAGTTAGGAATATCAGTGAGAGAGAAACATCGATCAGCTGCCTCCTGCACACCCGCTACTGGGGAGGTGCCCGCAACCAAGGCACATGCCCTTGACTGGAATCGAACCTGGGACCCTTCAGTCCGCAGGCCGACACTCTGTCCACTGAGCCAAACCAGTTAGAGCTCTGCTCTACTTTTTATTATTTCCTTTCTTCTGCTAACTTTGGGCGTTGTTTGTTTTTCTTTTTCTAGTTCTTTAAGGTGAAATGTCAGGCTATTATTAATTTTTTTGATATTTTTCTTGTCTATTGAGATGAGCCTGTAATGATAAAACTTTCCTCTGAATTACCACTTTTGTTAAATCCCCCCAATTTTAATATGTAGTATTAACATCTTTATTTGTCTCTGGGTCTTTTGATCTCTTATTTTTTAGCATTATTTAACAGCATGTTATATAATCTTTATATATTTGTGGTTTTCCCACTTTCTTTTTGCAGATGATTTCCAATTTCAAAGCATTGTGGTTGGAGAGTAAGCTGGGTGTGATTCCAATCTTACTAAATTTGTTGAATCTAGTATTGTGTCACAACATATGGTCTATCCTTGAGAATGTCCCATGTATACTAGAGAACAAGGTATAAGCTGGTACATTGGGATAAAAGGCTCTGTAAATATTGATTATGTACATTTGGACTAAAATGTCATTTAAGACCAATATTTCCTTATTGATTTTTTGTTCGGATGATCTATCCTGGTAGTCAGTGAAAAATGAGGCTTGTTCATGTTGCATCTGAAGCACTCAAGTGATTTTCTCAAGACATCACATGTTGTGTTTTGAAGTCGAAAGTGCTTTTATGCATACTTCCCATTTCATCACACAGAACATTAAATAGATATATGGATTCACCAAGAGGCTGCCAGTTTGATTCCAGTCAGGGTATATACCCGGATTTTGTGTTTGATCCTCAGTAGGGGGTGAGCAGGAAGCAGCCGATCAACTTTTCCCTCTCACATCAATGTTTCTCCCTCTCCCTTCCTCTCGCTCTAAAAATCAATAAAAAAATAAAACAAGACCATCAACACAGCAGAGTAAATATTTGCACAAGAACCATAAAGTATTTATGTGCTATATAACAGTGAAAAATTATTTTATTTTGATTATTGAGTTTTAGGCTTATATGTGATAAACTCCTATATTTTACAAGTTAGTCAAATCATTGAATTGATTTGACTGTAGAATTTGGTACGGTTGCTTTTGAAATCATTTAGTTTAAAGATAGCTTAATCATTTAAAAAAAAAAGCTTTACTCTGGGGCCCGCACTTACACTATATCACTCATTAGAAATATTAAAAGTATTTCCTAGTTTAATTTGATGTCTCAAATTTAGCTTGTAGAGGACAGAAATGCTTCAGTTAAACAGTTGCTTACTTTCCTGTCACATTCCAGGAACAATGCTTTTTCTTAAGATGTTTTGTAATTAAATTTTTTAAAAAAGTAAATAGAACAAGAAGTGAATATGTGTGGAATACAGATAGTTGCATCATTCATGACATGTTTTACCTAGATTTTTGCTATAAACTCAGTGGGAGAGATTCAGGAGAGTAAACACGTTTATCCAGGTACAGAAACAGTAGTGCTTCTCAGTGGCATCGAAGCATTTTCTCAAAGATACGGAGCGTGGATTTGGAAAACAATAGTTTCTTTTTAAGTATGTTTCATGAAATAATCTGATTTGGCTAAGCAGTAGAATGTTAAACTTTAGCTTCATGTTCCCAGCCTCTCTGTTACAATAATGATGTATTTCTTTTTCTTTCTTTCTTTTTATTTTTTTTAATCAGCAGAGTACTTAGCTGGCTTTTTTGTCATTTTGGAAATACTTTTTAAGTTTTTTTTTATTTTTTTATTTAATTACATAAAGTATTACAAAGATTAGTACAAATATCTCTTTGTATTTCACAAGACTGCCACCTGATGTTCCCATTCTCTATTAGCAGCTAGCTCAGTATTTTATTTAGCCGCTTACAATTTTCTGTTCCTTGTTATGAGGCCACATTAATATTACATATACGTATTTCTTAGTATGCAGGCTGTTCTCGACATGGTGATAAAAATTAAGAGCGTTAAGTAATTTAATTAAAATTTTTGACATATTTTAAGGGATTTAGATATGATTCTTTTCCAGTGGCCCCAAACCTTGCTGATAGCCTCTCCACTGCACTACCTTTTATGCTCTTGTTACCTACACACCTCCAATCTTCAATTGGTAGTTAAGGCAGCAGTCTTTGGGGTTGCTCCATGGTGGTGGTAGGGGTAGATTTTATAACACAATGTAAAATCATATTAATTAGCTCTTTAGTAATTCAGAGTGTTGGATTCTTGAGCCAATAGTAAAAAGTTTAATTAGGAAACAAGTTTCCTTCAAGTAGGTGTGAATGAAATGACTATAAATACTAGAGGCCTGGTGCACGGGATTCGTGCACTGGTGGGAGGCGTGGCCTTCAGGGATTGACCTTCAGGGAATGAGCGCCGCTCATTCTGGTCAGCTGAGTGGCTGTGGACCCGCCCTCTGAGTGTACTGATCACCAGGGAGCAGCTCCTGTGTTGAGCGTCTGCCCCCTGGTGGTCATTGTGTGTCATAGCGACTGGTCAACCAGTCATTCTGGTTGTTCCACTGTTCAATCACTGGGCTTTTATTATATAAGATGATTTAAGGAAAATTATTTTAAAGTAAAGTAATATTCTTGCCCAACCAGCATGGCTCAGTGGTTGAGCATCCACCTGGGAACCAAGAGGTCATGATTTGATTCCAGATCAGGGCACATGCCTGGGTTGCAGGCTCGATCCCCAGTGTGAGGTGTGCAAGAGGCAGCTGATCAGTGATCCTCTCTCATCATTGATGTTTCTCTGTCTCTCTCTCCCCCTCTCCCTCACCCTCTCCCTCACCCTCTCCCTTCCTCTCTGAAAATAATATATATACACACACATACATATAATAAAATAAAGCAGTATTCTTTCTAAATATTTATTACATGTGACTGATGCTTTAATTACTAATAATTTGCATCTGTTCATTTATATTGATTTGCTAAGGCCTTCTATCATTACATACTTTTCTAAGTATAAGTTGATAATTATTGTTTTCCATAATGCCCAGTTTAAGTCAAAGGAACATCATAATTAAAATTCTATATTTGACAAAAGTTAGAAATGAATACAATTGTGTTCTTTAAAAATACTTTGGATTTTCATAAATTCAAAAGCTGATCTAGGCAGTGCAGCATGATATGAAGAACATATATGGCTTAAATTTTGACTTTTGACTTCTCTGGTTTGGTGGTAGGCGCAGTGGTGTAACAATGCACAACCTTACTTTACTTTTGTGTGAATTGGGCCAAATGTACCTTCATAGGTGGCTGTGATTATTAAAGTTACGTGTATTACATAACAGTATACGGCCAATAGTAGCTTAAGATTGGTCATTTTGTTGATCTTTCTCAAGGACTAAGTTTTTGTTTTGTCAATTTTTCTGTTTTTTAATTTCCTCCCCGTTGTCTCTTTCTGCTTGCTTTGCGTTTTCTTTGTTCTTTTACTAGGTTCTTAAGGTAGGAGGTTAGTTTATTGACTTGGGTTGTTTTAGTATTTAAGATACAGGCATTTTCAGCTGTAAATGCCCTCTAATTATTGCTTTCACTGCATCCTGTCAGTTTTGGTGGTAGTATTTGTGTTTTCACTTGTCCCCAAACATTTTCTAATTTCCGTTGCGAATTCTTCTGTGACCTATTTGTTATTTAGGATTGTGTTGTTTCATTTTCAGTTACATGTGCATTTCTCACTTTTCTTTCTGTTATTAATTTCCAATTTCATTCCCTTGTGGTTAAGAGTGCATACTTTCAGAGCACTTTTAGTTCTTTTAAATTAATCAAGACCTGTTTCATGGTCCAACACTTTGTTTATCCTGGAGGATGCTCCCTGTATCCTCGAGAAGAATGTGTATCCTGGTGTAGGTGAAACATCCCGTAGATGTCAGTTAGGTTAGGTTGCTGTATGATGTTGTTCCAGTCTTCTGTTCCTTATTAATCTTCTAATTGTTTCATCCATTATTTAAAGTAGGGTATTGAAGTTTCCAAATATTAGTATTGTATTCCCACCTCTCACTCAACACTGGCAGCTTTATGTATTTTGGGACTCTGCTGTTAATTTATATATATATATATATATATATATACTGTGTGTGTGTGTGTGTGTGTATATATAGCAGTTTCATCTTATTGGCAGATTGGCCATTTTATCAGTATAAAATGTTTTCTGTCTTTAATAACAATTTTTTTTCTTAAAATAGTTTTACGTTAGAATTAGTATAGCCACTGTCCAACTCTGTTTTTGGTAATCTGCATGAAACTTGTTGTTCATCCTTTCAGTTTATGTTTAAAGTATGTCTCTTATAGGCAGCATATAGTTGGATCAAGTTTTTTAAAAATTTCATTCTGCCAATGGAATGTTCAGTTGAAGTGTTTCGATCTGAAGTGAGTCTCTTGTGTACAGTATATGTAAGGGTCTTATTCTGTGACTCTAGCTAACATATGTCTTTTGATGAGAACATTTAATTCATTTGCATTTAAAGTAATTGTTGATGGACATGTATTTATTGCCATTTTATTATTCATATTTTGGAACTTTTTTTTCCTTCTTCTTAAAGAAAACCCTTTAACATTTCACATTATACTGATTTGTTGGTGATGAACTCCTTTGGCTTTCTTTTGGACTTGGAAGCTTTTTACCTGTCCTTTGGTTCTAAGTGATAGCTTTGCTGGGTAGAGTAATCTTGGCAAGTAGTTCCTTGCTTTCATCACTTTGAATATTTCACACCAGTCCCATCTGGCCTACAAAGTTTCTATGAGAAATCACTCACCAGTCTTTGGGAGCTTCCTTGTAAGTAACCAACTGCTTTTCTCTTGCTGCTTTTAAGATTCTCTCTTTGTCTTTAACCTTTGTCATTTTAATTAAGATATGTCTTGGTGTGGGCCTCTTTGAGTTCATCTTGTTTGGGACTCTCTGTGTGTTATCCTGTCCCTTAGTTTGAGTTTCTCTGACTTTTTTCCCCATGGATTTTTGGGAGATGTACTATTGCAATTTTCTTTTAAAAATTGCTTCATGAGGAACAAGCATGGACAAGATAAGGTAAATATGAGATATTATTCTTACCTTTGAGATATTTAAAAAAAGATTTTAAATTGATTTTTAGAGAGAGGAGGAAGGAAGAGAGATTGGGAGGGAGAGAGAAAGAAAGAGAGAAAGAAAGTGAGAGAGAGAGGTGAGCTCTAGACACTGATCTGATGCCTCCTGCAAGTCTCCTATTGGGGGTTGAGTCTATATCCCGGGCTCTGCCTGGGAATCAAATTGGTAACCTTTCGGTGCACAGAATGACCCGCGACCAACTGAACCACACTGCCAGGGCTTACCTTCAAGATTTTTATAATTTTTATTTAAAATCATCCAAATGACATATCCACTTATCCCACAAAACTAGAGTACATATTTAGTCTCATTACCTGTAACTCTTACTGTCTCCATTTATTGCCTCAGTTTATCATCCCTATGGCATTCATGATTTATTATTTTGGCTATCATAGAGCACTGTACGTATTTGAAATAAATATTTTTAAATGGCTCATGTAGCATTACGAAAATGTTGCACTATTAAAATTATTGTCTGCAACATAATATTTAATTCAAGGGGAAAGTACCTGTCATGTTTTCAGGAGTTTTAGTCTAGTATTTATATTTCAATAATGCAGAATTCATTTAATGCAGCTGAGCTAAGGCACACTGTTTTTGACATGTTCTGCACTAATGTTATTTAGAAGGATTCTAAGGATGCTGTGATGACATCTTGGACTCTTGCATCAGCCACTCTTCCCCTTCACTCTCTCACCACCTGCTGCCAATTGCAGGAAATGTCAGCACATTAGTGTGTCCTGTGCTGTTGTTTGCCTTTGCCAAGTTAATTCTGACAAATGGAAGATAAACATTGAGGTGGTATAGGTGGTAAACCACATCCTTTGTGTCAGATAAAATACCTTCTGGGGTATTTTCTTGGTTTAGCTGAAGCAGTGATTTTGTCCATTGTCAATGAAATGTGAGTTTCCTTGTGCATAAGAGCATACTACTGCCTTGGGGGACATTTCTTAATTACTCTGAATATAGCTTGTATCATTTACATTTCAAGCAGCAGAACTACCAACTGAGTCAAAACAATTTGAGGCTTAGACAAATGAAAACTGAGATTCTTCAAGTATACTGTATTTTGTTTGAAATACAGACTTTTGGTGGGATTTAGATGAAGACGTTAATATATATTTTTGGGAATAGCAAGATAAAGTTCAGATGGAAATATAATTTGAGGTCCAAATTAATCATATTTGGTAACCCAAATAGGTTTGTTCTTTATATGTAATATAAGCAATTTTTTTAGCCCCCAAATGAGAACCATGTTGCCTTCTTAATAAGTATTCTGGATCACACACATTTAAGTACATGTTAATTAAGCACACATATATATGTACATACAATTTCTGTAGGGCATTTGATATAAGCAGACTTTGCTCTACTTGCCACCTAGAATGTTCACAGTTGTACTATTTTATGTACTATACTACATACAACATTCTACCACTGAGTAGAGTCATATTAGTATTTAAAATAAGAAGTAAGTATAAATTATTTTGAGGTAATTAAACAGTACAGTTTGTAATAGTGTATATTTTTATTGGTGTAGCCTTCATGAGAATAATTGGCCCCCACAGACCCAAGAATTCCAAAATAAAACAGTTAAAAGAAGATGGTGATTGATTTTCCTTTTTTCAGATTGCCAGAGCTCTGTGCTAAGAAAATACGACTTTCCACATGTACATATGTTACAAATACCATGGTTTGCTTCCCTTTTGCACAGCGAGGGCCTTGTTTGTACAGTATGCCCGGCAACTAGGTAGAGGTTAAAGTTGATAGCAGTGTTACTATTTTCTTTCTTTCAAGCCCTATATTAGCCACATGCAGCTAATGAACAACCCCTCCATATTTGAATTGACCAATTCTGAGTTGTAGGATTAAAAAATGGCTGTTTATACAATTTTAATACTCTTTATTTAGGAAAGCTTATTTCCTGTTTTTGAATTGGTCATTTCAGAAAGTAAAAGCATGTCATTTTGGGACCTTAATTTTTGTGCTTGTTTCTTTTGTAAGTGCCTGATCATGAACCAGCGGGCTGTTGGATAAATAAAATGAACTGAAGAATCTCTAGTGAAGATTCTAGGACCTGGTTTCTGGAAGCCCCGTAGGTCTATGTGGGTGTGGGAGAACCTGTAATTTTTTAAGCTACTCAAGGGGTGCCCAGTTAAGTTTAGGAGTCAGTCAGAGCATCTTTAAGGAGTTCTCTTAAATACATTCTGAGAAAGTCCTGGCTTTTGGGCCACATAGACGGTATTGAGATGTGCAGGCCATGAATAGCTCTTCTGTTGTGTTAGATGCCCAGTATTTTTGATGGGAGAGCTTTTATTTTGTAGTAAGACTTGCAATATCCGACTGTCCATAAAAGCATGTATAGTAAATATAGATATTGATTTTAAACCATTTTTTTACACAGTGTTTTTGCTATAACATGATGTATGTATTTCTAAAAAAAAAAAAATCTTGTGGTTTTACAAATCGTGTACTAAAAAGAAAAGGTCTGGTAAAAATAAGGTTGCACACATAACTCAAAATCTATACAGCTTTGTATTCAGAGCACTGAAAAAGGTAGTGGCAGTCCTAATAACTGTGAACCCTGCAAAAGCATCGCCTACCAAGAAGGACTCCTGGTGGCTAACGGGAGTCAAATTTTAAAAGACAGAGCCTCACAGCCATTTCTACATGGGGGACTGTCACGCACAGGGCACTTCAGGGAGAAGCCTGCACTAAGCTGCCTGCCTCCTGCACTGAACTGCCTGCCTGCACGGTGTCCCTGCCAGCAGAGCAGCCCTCACAAAGGTGTTCCTGGAATTGTTTTCAACCAATAGGACTGAGGCTTTCCCTGTGCAATTGGAGCTGTGCATCTGTATCTCCAACAGCATCTTCATCAACCAATAGAGCAACTATCTATTCTAACAGTTCAGGAGGTGCCTTTTGGGCCCATCAAAGTACAAGGATTTGGAGACGAACCAATCAAAGACCAGGGGGTGGAAACTTCTGTCTTTATAAGTCAGCTCTGCTCCCCTCTGGCTCAGAGAGCTCCCTTTCCCTTTCCACCTAAGAGCAGAGCTGTCTAGCCCAAGAGTGGCCTCCTCGAAGCTGTGCGGCCTCACAGCCATGCTGCTTCCTAATTGAACTGTAGCACGCTTGAGCTCGTCCGCAGGTGGGCTGTATCACAACGGAGCTGTTTGTGCTCCAAGGCAGAAAAAGGAAACCTGAATTTCTAGAGTTTGGTTTACTGATCTGAGAATAGATGGGCTTCAAGGTTTCTTCTAGCTTTGAGATTTTTTGACTGAAACTTCTGTTAAGTGCTCATGGTTGATTCAAGTTCTTTAGGTTCTCTGGCACAAATATTTCTCTGGCCCTTCATTCTCCCCCCCCCCCCCATTTTTTAAAATTACATAAAGTATTACAAAGATTAGTACATATATCTCTTTTTTTCCCCTGACCTTCCCCCAGCCTCCCCTCCCCCCCAGTGTTTTGTGTCCGTTGGTTATGCTTAAATGCGTGCATAAAAGTCCTTTGGTTGACCCGTATTCTTTTTAGTGGTACATAGCCACCGGCCAAATTCTTCTTCACTGTCATAGACATCTGCATCAGATATTCATTTTGGCAGATATTCCTAATTGCAGAGATGATGGCCTACCAAATGTCAGCAACAGCTTAGGAATTGCCCCCATATCGATTCACAACCAGGGGCCACGCCGGTCATCATTGTGTCTCTGGGTGTCATTTACAGAATGTTCTGGGGGAGAGTATTGGAACCCTTACTGATATCCCCAGACATTCTGGTTAATGACATGTCTGTTTCATCTGGGAGTTTTTAAGGAATTACCCAAAGTTTAGTTTTTTGCCTGTTACTTTCCCCCTCCTATTGTCCATAGCTGACCATAGACTTCATTTCATCCAGTTCTTCCTCCCATCCCATCCCTCCTTAAAAATAACTTCTGTGTGCTGCTGATTTCAAGTAAATTAGGTTCTCATTAAAATAATTTTCCCCTTATGGTTTGATTACTCAACCAGCTTGACACTCACAAGGAGAGTTTGCTTTTTCAATTGTTAATCAAAATAAATCTCTACATAAGTTACGAGTCATTGTTATCAGTGAGTGTGTACGTATCCCTGAACTTTTCAGGGGCAGCAAAAAGGATTGAGAATCTGTTTAAAAGATTCTTGAAGAAACAGCCTTAGTTTTTTCCCTTCGGAAAACAATGCTGCGAGTGACCTACTTTCTCATTGTATCCTCATTTCCTGGAACACGGGGCACCTGCGTTCACTATTAAGCTCTTCAGCGTGACTATGTAGTTATTGAAAGATTATCATGAATTCAGTCCTCAATGCTTTTTTTCTCTTAACAGTCTAGTTTTCTAAAATCTGATTTTATATCTAAAATATATGAAATTCCCACCCTTACCCTGGTTTACTGTCTCTTTGTCACTTGTCGTTTGCTCTGAAATTGGTCAGAGTGCTTTGAAAATAGTCAATGGCTGTACTAATCTAAGGGGATATTTTTATTACTGGCTGGTTGGTTGACGCTGGCAGAAACACTAGTGAAGGTTGAGTCGTCTTTTCCATTTGTTTATGTAAAAACTCCTTGCTGGTTTGTGGACATTGTTGGTATTTGTGGAATCTTTTACTGTGGTAACTGTTCTTTCACTTGGAGATTCCGATGCCCTGACCAGATAGTGACAGCACTTTCTCGGGGTTGGGCAGAGGAGATTGTGTAATTCTCCTTGGCAAATCTATGACACTTGTTACTAACATGTCAGATTTCCAAGTTCATGAGGATTTATTCATGTTTATTCCCTCTGTTACATTGTGTCATGAATCAATGTTTCCTCAGCTAGGAGCCTGTTATAGGTAATTATTTGACCCGATTCTTACAGTCATTTAATTTCAAATATTTAAGAGCTGGCGAACTAAGTTTAGTATATTAGAATGGGATTTTCAGTTTTTCACATAATTGATCATTTATTCTGGGATATAAATTGTTCCTTCTTCCTGTTCAAGTGGGATTGATTTACGAAGTTTCTGGCCTCCACTTTAAGGATAGTCCATAGTTCACCAGCTTTTATGTGGTCCTTCTAAAATAGTAGGAATTAATTAATAACAAACATGCTGTGTAGAGTCTTAGGATTAGTCATAGATGGTTCAGATATGTGTAGGTGTTACCATTGTCCACCTAGTAGATCATGTGGGAGGACACAGAATGTCATTGATGGCAGTAGAGGGTGCAAGAACCCACGTAGGTTAGAAGTCAAAAAAACACTTCAACCTCTTAATATGTCATACCATGGAGAGCTGCCCCACTTTTACTTAAGCTATTGCAAGGTTATCTGTGGCCCTTTGGTTACTTTTTTTTTCGTGTTTTCTATCTTTTTACCATTTTGTTGTTCATTCGATTAACACTTTTTTTTTTTTTTACAAGGCTGGTAGATAAGGCAGAAAATGTAACACTAAAGCATTCAATATAGCTTTTAGGAATTAGTGACTGAAAGTATGACAGCTAGGGGAACCTGTAGAACAACATTTGGGATATAATCAGCAAGATCCAAACTGTTAGAGATTCTATCAGACCTGGCTTTGTCACAAATATATGACAGAAAAAGGCGGGAAAGCCTTTGAATCACAAGAGATTTAAGAGCTCTATTAGCTAAATATCATGTGTGGACTCTCTGACTTAAATCAACTGTTTAAAAAAAGGTTTCTGGCCATTGGAAAATTTTGTACGCTGTCTGGATATTTGTGATATTAAGGGATTAGTGGTTAATATCTTCAAGTAAGGTTATGATATTTTAGTAATTTAATTTTATGAGAATTTTGATTTCTTATCTAAAGGAGCTTAACATGTTTTAGTAAACCCCAAACCTAGATTTATGAAAAACGTCTTTCTTTAGTTATACTTTCCATTCTTTCAGCATCAATTTTATATATATATACATATATACATATATATATACACACACACACACATATGTATGTGTATATATATTGTGTTGCAAGGATACTTTATATGTACTGTTTCATTTGATGACTTTGGTTGCAAAATGGTTAGGCATGATTATTCTATTCCGATGAGGACAGTGAACCTCAGAGATCTTGTTTTATTTACTTTTTGATCTTTAATGATTTCAGGACTTCTTATTTGCCCACTGCACCCCAAGGGGGTTATGCTGTTCCCCACTTCTGAAGCTTTACTGCCTCAGAACTTTGAGGTCAACCTCATACACATCTTTGCTGTCCACAGTCCTGCTGGTGGTAGTTTTTTGGATGGATTGCATAGAGTTTCTGTCCAGGATGCCACCATGATTGAAGTCCTCCCCTTCCTCCAGCAGGCGGCAGTAGGTGTTGATCAACCTCCTGCTTGACCTTGATATTCAGTAGAGCTTCCTACTTCTGGCCTTGGCCCTGGCCCTGGCCCTACCCCTCTGCCTGGGTCTGGGGCATCTCTGACTCCATGGCAGATGGATCCTATTGAGCTGTTCCATCTGTATGGCATTGTCCATTTCCACCCCCCTCAGGCTGTTCTCCAAACTGGTCTTCGGATTTCTCATTGAGGCCAAGTCCATCTCTAAGGACTGGATTGTACGTCTCAGCTCTGTGACTGTGATCTCAGCAGCTCCTATCTCAACGGTCTGTGAGGTGCCCACTGTACTGCTCTCCTCAGTGTGCTGGCACCAGTACTTGTCCTGCTCCCCTTGGTTCTTCTGAGCCAGCTTGTCATACTGGGCTCAGGTGTCTGCCATGATCTTGCTGAGGTCCTGAGATTTGGGGGAACCCAACTCCACGGTCAACCCATAGCTGGCAGTCTGGTTTCATAGACCATTTACTTCCTCCTCGTGGCTCTTCTTCATGAAGAGCAGCTCATCCTTGAGAGCCTCGCTCTCTGTCTCTGGCTGCAGCCCAGTGACATGGGTGTCATCAGTGACCTTTCGGAGTTCATTGGTGTCACCCCTCTCCACAGACAGGTGCATGACCAGTTCCATCTCATCTTGATTCTGAAGTCATCATCAGCAAAATGGGCACTGTCTGCAGAACTTGCAAAGATCTGAGCCCTCAGACCCTCTATGGTCCGAAGTAATGCCCCAGTCGCTGACCTGGGGTCCCTTTTTCTCTAGGTGTTCCCGGATTTTGCTCTGTGTTCTCTGATTACCAGCTCTCAGGCTCCTCACTCTCTCCAGATAGGAGGCCAGGTGGTCGGTCATTCAGGCATTGCATCGTTTCCTTCTCTGTCTGGATGCCCCCTATGCCCTCAGATCATGACCATGCCTCTGGACCCCCAGCCACAATGGATACTGGTGGAGTGGGACATGGAGATCCTGGAGCCTGAGCCTCTGGTGCCTGCATAGACACTGGCCCTACTGTTTGCCAGCTGGGCTGGTGGCTGAGCAACTGCCCGGAGCCCAGGATCGGGTAAGAAGCTGGAGCAGGTGATGAAGCTCTTGTTCAAGACGCAAGTTCAGGCTGCTGACCGAACTTCAGAGATCCTAAGGAAGTTACTTAAGATATTAAGTGGCATAGAAGGCATTTGAATCATTTGAGCTTCATTCAATTAAAAAATAACTTACCATTATTTCTAAAATGGAAACCATGGATACTAAAAAATACTACTGTTAAAAAAATACTTCCGTTGTTTTCAATTACTTTTATATTTAACTTACTGCTATTTATAACAGTGAAATGGTAGCTGATGCACTGCATACCAGTAAGCAATGAGTTAGATTCTAAACCTGCTTACCTTACCGCAAGGGAATCCTGATATAACTTGGAGATGCTGAATTGAAGCAAACAGTAGCTTCATTATTTCACCCGTTCTGTTTGAGACATTGTAAAATGTGCTTTGCATTCGTTATATCTTTGGGAAACATCAGATGAAAAGCACCACCGATAATAACTTAATGTCTGGCTCCAGCAAAATCAGAAGAAATAGGCATATATTCAGTTCCTAACCAACGTTTCATCCGATCTTAAATATAAGTCTGTATGGTTTTAAAGAGCTACCTACATTCACTTCTTTTTACCTTTCCATTATATTTTAGTCTTTAAAAGTTTTACATGATTATTTTTGCAATTGTTAAGTTTTACCAGAAGAAATTTCTTTAACCAAAGATAATGGGAAAAATGCATGTCTCCTGAAATAAATGTAAATGAGCAGGGAGACACTTAATGCTCCTTTCTAGGAAAATAAAACTGAAGAATTACTGACACCGGCGTAGAAGTATACTTATTTTATTATTACTATTGTCTTCTTAAACTTTTTTAAAAAGTTGAGAGAGAGAGAAAGAGGGGGGAAGAGAGAGAGAGAAACATCGATGTGAGAGAGACACGTCAGTCAGTTGCCTCCCATACTCAGCCAGCCGGGGAATCTAACCCACAACGGTTCATTTCATTGCCTGGGGCGACACCCCAACCAACTGAGCCACACTGGCCAAGGCTACTGTTTGTTTATTTTTTAATGTGTTGCTATTCAGAACTTCTTGAGAACAAAAGCGTGAGTACCAGTCAACGTCCTGGTTTACACTTAATTGGCCTACAACAGGTTATTTTGTAGCTTGAACATCTATGATGTATGCCTTGAAAATTTAAAGCAGAAAGCAAAATCCTATAGAAAGCCAGAAACCTCATCAGTACACCTGGACAGACATTTGCTGGTAGTGGTTGCTATCCTAAACTGCTTTCCCACACATTATTCGTAGGCCCTTGGTCGGCACAGCCCTGGTGAGTGGTGAGAACAGAATGTTTACAGGTTTTGCAAGTGGAGACCTTACTCTCTCCATGGGATCGAATCTGACTTTTTGGGAGCAAAGCTTTATTTCATTCGGCTTTCTTCCCCCCGTTCTGTGGTATTCCTCGCACCGTCTTTCCGTGGATCTGCAGTGGTAACAATACCAAGTTTCTTTTCACATTTTTCGCACACCATCCTCCTCGGTCCCCTTAGCCGCAGAAGCGGTAGCAGCTTAAAAACATCAGTCGGAAACATACTTATTTTAAATCTGAATTGTAGATGTCAGATTAGCTTCTATCCTTTGAGGATAGGGTGAGGATGATGGGAGAAAAATGCTCCTAATTCTGAAAATGTTCTCTAAAACTGTTGCCCTAACTGGTTTGGCACAGTGGATAGAGTGTCCGCCTGTGGACTGAAAGCTCCCGGGTTTGATTCTGGTCAAGGGCATGTACCTTGGTTGCAGGCACATCCCCAGTAGGGGGTGTGCAGGAGGCAGCTGATCGGTTTCTCTCTTATCGATGTTTCTGACTCTCTGTCCTCTCCCTTCCTCTCTGTAAAAAGTAAATAAAAATATATTTTAAAAAAATAAATAAAACTTTAACTAGTTACTGCTGACTCCCATTTTATTGGTGCCACCCCTATGGGTGGCAGCTGGGGAGCAGGCTGAATAAGACGAGTAGCTGCTGCTAAAATGACTTCCCTCTCATATAAACACTGTCCAGGTAAGGAAGGTAAAGAGTAGATTAAAACACTCAACGTATTGGCATTTTTCAAGTAATGTCGTTGGAGAAATGCTAATAAGTTTAAGCAATACCCTGAGATTTTCAAGTATACAGGCTTAGTATAGCCTATTTATTTATTTAGTCCCAATTGCCCCCATAGTTTTCCACTGAGAATCTAGTTAGATCATTTCTAATTATTATTCACTAATTTATATATAGCATTTTTTTGCAGTATTATTAATTTAGGAGGAGTTCTATTACAGTGGTAACCAGAAGTACCATATGTACAGTTTAGTTTCTGCCAAGGTGATAATCTTCTAGCCCTGAATTTGTGAAAGTTGTGGCCTTCTTGCACTATAACTCACTGACTATGGCATATTCAATCAAAATTCTAACTCAGGAAGTATTTCCTTTAATTGGAGATTACATTAAAGGATATTCAGACTTCATTATCTTTACAAGGCCTTTTACCATACCAATTGTGACATGATTAATTCTTAATTTTCAACATTATACCTTTTCATTAATTGTGGTCCACATCCTTCTTTAGTCCTATAGATGTACTCAGATAAAAATACTGTTTTAGTGTCGAAAGGTCATTTTAAAAGATGAGTGATTCTGTTAAATTTCTTTTTGCCAGTGTTGTCATTTAATCACTATATGTAGATATTGTATTTTTGTGGTCTTGAACTCATTGCTAGGATAATTATAACTTGCTTTAGACTTAACCTTTATATGTTAACAATGATAGTTTCGATTTGTGTGGTGGTGTTTTTTTTGTAGAGTGAGAGCAAAAATGAGTACCCCCTCAGACCAGTGAACATTTCCTGAGATCTCTGGAATCGAATGAATCTGATAGTGCAAGCATTTCTGTTCTTATTATCTACTGAGTCAGCCAATGGGATGCTGAAGTTAACACAACTTTCTTGTTTTGTGTTTCCGTGGCTGGGTGGTTGTCTGCGTTGTTCTCTGTAGCCTCTGACTATTTTAATTTCATTTGGTAGAATATGTTAACATTGATACCATGTCCTTCCCCTCTCCTCCCCCACCCTTGGCATGAGAATACCTCAAGCCTCCTGAGTATTGGGACAAAGTATTCTTGGGTTGGATTTTGTGAACTTTTAAGCAGGGAAACACTAAAAGAAAGGGATATGGCTTATGAGTTTGACAGTTAGGTAGGTACAGTCTCTGCATTTACTGACATAGTATGGACATTAGATTCCGTTATCAATGAGGTGCAAATACCATGGATTTGGGTCTTCATAGGTTGGGGTGGGAAACACAGTCATATTAATGCCTGATGATCAGGTTATACACTAGTTAGGAAAGCCAACCACATGGTCTTTAGGAGCAGAGCCCTCTGAGAACTTCACAGCTTCAAGGATTGGGTTGACTGCTTTCTTTCCTCCCTCCTGCTATTCAGTACCTTCTGTTTGTGATGGGCTTTCTTTAGCTCCAGAAGAAGGGAAAAGGAAATGGAACACGTTGATTTTGAAGTTAAAAACTATCTTCAAAAGTTCTAATAGCAGAGTCAACCTTGTGAGAACAAGTCTTGGAAGGTTTGCTTGGTGCGTATGCCAGATTGACGAGAAGGATTAGTCAGACTGCCCTCATATTCTGTAGAAAATAGTGCTGACAGTCCACTTTCCCGGGTTTGAAAGGACTTGAGGAAGTGAGGAAAAGCAGAAGAAATGAGTCGAAAGGAATCATGGGACTAACAGAAACATCTCAAAGGAGTTGAAATTGTTTAGAAGGAAAAGAAGATCCAGGTACTTAAAATAGTATTTAAAAATCTGGTTCTTTACTGAGGGGTATAAAAGGTTATGTTTAAAATTAGTTATTGATTTTTGTAGGAGTTATATGTGCATGATATAGTGAAAACCTGTCTCTCCCTCGCTCTATTTCTCTAGCTGTGTTTTTTCCTTTGGAGACAACTGTTACTGGTCCTGTCCTTCCATAGATATCCTGCACATGTGTAATCATGCATGCTTCTTCTTTGTCTTTTTCGAAAATGTGAATTGCAGCACTTCATAGATACGATTCCATATCTTTATATCTTTCTTCTTTGCCTTAAAGTGGCCTTAGGGTTTGCCCCATGTTGTGGCCAGTGGGGCTGCCTTGTGTTTCTCACTTAACTGTGTAGCATTCCATTCTATGGCTAGCCAATAACTGAACTATGTAGTCTTCTGTTAATGGGCAAGTAAGGTTGTTTTTGCTATTTCTATTTTGTGATTGTAAAGTTTACTACAATGAATATTTCTGTTCATCTCTTATTTCCACATTTAAAAATAAGGTAATTTCCTAGAA
This sequence comes from Murina feae, assembly GCA_004026665.1. Lineage (NCBI taxonomy): Eukaryota > Metazoa > Chordata > Mammalia > Chiroptera > Vespertilionidae > Murina > Murina feae. Next base: position 3,971 of record PVJC01003963.1, on the reverse strand, counting down.
GGGGGATTGCTGGGCCAAAAATAAGTGCATTTTGACTTTGGGTAGATTTTTGCCAAATTGTCTTGCGCAGAGGTTATGTCATTTTATATTCCCATCAACAGTGTATATTTATTTTCCCACATCTTGTTTCAGTTTGTTATAACCTTTAAAAATCTTTGCCTAATAGATTGCAAAAGGCATCTTATTGTGGTTTTTGCTTTTCTATTATGAGTGAAATTAAATACTTAGTATGTTTTAAGGTCCTTTTATATTTTTCTATTATTATTCTATTTATGCTCTTTGCCTGTTATCTTCTGGGTTGTTGAGTCTTGCATATGCTAGTACGTAGGAACCCTTTATATATTAAGGAAATTAACCCTGTGTGATATATTTTTTCTCAATTATTTACTTTATACTTGGTATGCATATCCTATCTAATAAAAGTAATATGCAAATTAGGCATCACTCCATGACAAAGATGGCCGCCCCCATGGCCACAAGATGGCAGCACTCATAGCCACATCCTATCTAATAAAATAGTAATATGCAAATTAGTCATCACTCCATCACAAAGATGGCTTTCCCCATAGCCACAAGATGGCCATCCCCATGGACACAAAATGGCGGCGCCCAGTCTGGCTCAGCCCCGCCACTGAAGTGGTCAGGCCTGTTAGCCAGCCAGGTGGTGGGGGAGGCAGGGGGGCCCGAGGGGTGGAACAGGCGATCAGAGGGACCTGGGGGTCCCCTGCCCAGGCCAGAGGCCTTCACTAGAGGCTGCCAGTGGGGCAAGGGCAGAGCTGGTGGTGATAGGGGGCAGGATCAGCCGGTGATCACAGAGGCCTGGGCTCTGTGAAGCCAGCAATCGAAGGGGCTTGGGGGGTCCCCTGCCCAGGCCTGCAGCCTCGGCCAGAGCATAGAGGCCTGGGCAGGGTTGGAGCTGGGATTGGAGGGGCAAGGGTGGAGCCGGTGATCGGAGTGAACTGTAGAGGAAACACCTTATCTGAACGCTTATTGGCTAAGCTCCTTGTATGCCACAGGTAATATTCTTAGTAACTTGGGTAATAAGAATCCCTAAAAGTGATCTATGGTTTTTCCACCTCACTCCTGGAGAAAAAAAATGAAGGTCCACTGCTGGAGGGCTAAGAAATGTCATATCCTGCCCTAGCCAGTTTGACTCAGTGCATAATGCCTCAGTCTGCTGACTGCAGGGTCTGGGTTCAATTTTGACCAAGGGCATGTACCTAGGTTGCATGCTCCTCCCTGGCTAGGGCCCAGGTCAGGGAATATGCAGGAGGCAACCAATCAAGGTGTTCCTCTCACTTAGATGTTTCTCTCTGTTTTTCCCTTCTCTTCCACATTCTCTAAAAATCAATGGAAACATAATGGATAAAAAAAAAAAAGAAGAAAGAAATGTCATATCCTATGAAAGACACATCTTGAAAATGCCTAAAGAAAGTTGTCATTTCTTCATGGTGAAGGGACTGGAGTCTGTGTTGATGAAAACACCTTGGTGGCTGCGGTGACTGGCAGTGGCTGTAGCAGTGGTGTGATGGGGCTGGTGGCTTCCCCTGATTAGCCTGGTCCGCCTCCCACAAAGGAAGGCCAGACTGAAGCTTAGGCCCGCTCCCCAAGGGAATCAGGGAGCGGGTCTCAGCCATCAGTAGGACAACTGCTGAGGGCCCCCAATATGTGAGAGGGGGCAGGCTGGGCTGAAGACTTCCCCCCCAGTGCACAAATTTCATGCACCGGGCCCCTAGTATGTATGTATGTGTGTGTATATATCTCCAATATTCCAATATATATTTTTAGTTTGGGGAAGATATTAAAATTTGTAAAACTTCCAAATGATTCAGTTTTTAATGGTTTCAGGGTTTAATGGTTTCAGGGCTTCTTAACATTATGGTTAGAAAGGACTTTCCCACTGTGAGATGATAAAGGCTTTCCCTATAATTTCCTTTTGTGGTTTTATTTTTACATTAAATCTTTGATCCATTAGGAATTTATTTTGATGGATAGAGTGAGGGAGGGATTGAATTTCATCTCTTCAGAATCTTTGGAATATGATAGGGGATTGATGGCATAGAGAGATCTCAAAAATATGTTAATTTTAAAGTGATTATTCAGGCCAAAATTTGCTATGGATTTGCCTGGAGTGGAAATTATTGGACTAGTTTGCAATATATCCCTATGTAAATTGTTCAGGGATTTTTTTCCATATTTGTTGCTATCAAGAACTGTTTGTTTTCTAAATGTACTACCAGGTTTGAGAATGAATTTTGGTTTCTAGCAGAAATACAGTTGATGACTACAGTCAGTAGATTAAAATTCCACAGAGTTTTGAAGCAGTAAGATTAATACAGTAACACATTATGTAAGTTATCATTTTATGGGAAAGAAAAAAGTACAGTATTTTATAAATAAAGCCAGCTAGAAGGTCTCTTTTCCTTATTTTTAAGTATGAAAATTCAAGGGTATTCCAGTGGATGCCTTTAAAATTTTTTTTATCTGATCAGATTTCATAGATAATCAGGGCTCTGTTAAAAGCCAGAAACTATGACTACCTGACATGTCACTATGGCCGTTTTCTAACAGTTGTGTTGTTGCCTGTTATAGACGCTATACTTTTCACTCAATTCCCAGAAAGTCATTTATTGCTGCTCTTGGCGCCTGTATATTAAATTATGTGCAAAAATGTCGCATGCTTTTTATTTGATATAACTTTCAACATCTTTTAACTTAGGATGCTTTTTTTTTTTTTTTTTTTTTAAGCCACGGGCAGACAAGCTTGGCTGTGAATGTCCTACTTTGGATACCTGAGCAAAGGTGTATACGGCAGATATTGCTGAGGGGGAAGGAAAGATGGGTGAGCTACATTAGAAGGCATGAGGTTGGCCTGGTCCCTAGACTTACCTTGTCTATAAATTGTGATCCTCCTTAACTGCGGGGCCTATAACTGTGGGGCCTCTCAGCGCGGCTGGCCCAGGAGAGCTTTGCCCCTAGAGTTACCTTTTCTAGTTTTCCTGTTATTTTTTTTAAGTCTGAAATAGCAAAAAGGTATCAGTGAGAGAAGCATGCATTTTGAAAACATCTAATGCTGGGCACGTTCAGAAGAGATAAATGGTGATGAAATAAATAATAAAGAATGAATGAAATGTCCCCTTCCCCTTCGCTTGGGCTCTGCGTTGGGATATGTAGGTCACCTCCCAGGGCCTCGGGCAGTGGGAGGGCTCTGATGTCACAGGTGTAGCAGTCGGTGCAGTGAGTATGCGGTGTGTGATTTCCTGTCTTACCCACTGTAATTAGCCGGGTGCGTAATAGACTGGGGCCGGCATGGTCACATATCGCTGCTGTACCAGCCACGCACCCGAGTGCGGGTAAATAGAGCTGAACAGCCTGAACACTGACGTTCCTGATTCCATGCCTTGAGGTACACTTTGGACTACAGGATGGAGACGGAGAGTGAGAGCAGCACTTCGGGGGATGACAGTGTCTTTTGGTTGGATTCTGAAGCTGTCACCCGGGTGACTGACAGTGAAGGGGGAGGAAGGGAAGAAACTTGCAGGTAATTATGGAATCCCCAGTTCCCTCCCTTCTCTCTCTCTTCTCTCTCTCTTCTCTCTCTCTCTCCTCCCCCTTTTCACCCATGCCCCCTTCCCATCTTCCGTCTTCTCATCTCTTTTCAGGAAGACTTTCTGTTCTCTGGGGGACGGTTTGGTGCTGTAAGAAGACAGGTTTCTAGTTGAATATCACGCTCTTCATTCCCCAGCTCGCCCTGAGCTTGTAAAATACATGAGAAATGACTTGTTGGAACACCAGGAAGAGAAGGTGTCGGACAGGTTCTGGAGTGGCATTTCAGGAATTTCAAGTAGAGACTCAGGAGTGAACTACTACCCCTTCCTGTGCCTGATTAGTATCGGAGAGATTTAATCTGAATTTGAATATAATAAGACTTTCTCTATTTTTAGAATGTGTGTGTGTGTGTGTGTGTGTGT